>JAAAQI020192773.1:0-17336 GCA_011800005.2 Stichodactyla mertensii
TGGCACTTTTGGTCAGCAGTTTTGGAAATTTAAGTCAATAGGCTTTGAAAAAGTTTTGGAAGTTTTCACCAAGGAATGTGAGTGTACGAACCATGTTCCTTATTTTTGATAGATTGCTTGTGGTTCCAGTTTCTATTGCTCTGTTTAATCAGTCCAAGTGCATTATTTGTGCTTTGTCAATGTCTTGAAACAAAAACTATCTGAATCACTTATTAACAACTATTCATCCACTTGATGTATTCATATTGATGTACCTCCTCATGATTTAGTTATTATCCTCTATGCTTTTGTGTCCGTGCTTTTATCCTCCCTTTTCCACCTTTGTTTATCTTTTCATAACATTCTAATCTGAACACACTCACTGACCTCAGCTATTTCTTTAATTAGCTCTATTTAGCTACTTGAAGTAGCTGTGCTTGATAACTTGTCAATTTTTCTCTAAAATTTAAAATTATTGTAATCTAAGAGTGCAAATAAAAACAGTAAAAAAGTATGATTAAACACAATGTTGAAAGAAAAGAAGAAAAAAGAAGCTTTACTTTGATTTATTTCAATCCTTATGATGTATTAAAAAGTTTTAAAACCAAAAAGCGTAACCCCCAGCCCATTTCAAAAAGTCGACCCCCAAGAAAAATCTTAATGTACAGTGTAGGCTTAAAATGACCCTTTCCTGAAAATCCTGGCTCAAATACTGGCTGGCTTTTCACAGTCATACGAAATCTGCTCTAGAAATATTGTTTGTAACAGACTCTTGTTTGATGTTGCTCACTGGTTCACTACTTCATTACAGGGAGATTTGTGCCCATTTAGGCATCAACCTGCAGCCCTTGGGTGTGAGCTCACGTGCACACTTTGGGAGAAGGGCAGATGTTTTAAGAAATCTTGTACATTCAGACATATGGTCATAGAGGTGAGTTAAGGAACAGTCAGTGCTTAGGGAAAAGTTTTTATGTAAACAGTTGGGAGAGTTGCTCAAGGCACTCTCTTTGTACTTTGATACTGTGCAAATTTACTGTCACTTGATCTAGTCTTCATGTGAGGACAAAATATTTCCTCAATTTACTAAGCATCGGAGTTTTGTAAATTGAAACCACCCTCTTTGAAAAAGGGTCTAAAAATACCTCATTAGGTTAACTGAGCTTGAGGGCCATACCATAAGTTATGGACTGAGGTTTGTCCACTGCCTTATGACCCAAGTGTGTAGTTATTTATGAATAGCCCTTATTATTAGTGTGATGGCTGTACCATAAGTTATGGACTGATTTTTTTCCACTGCCTTATGATCCAAGTGTGTAGTTATTTATGAATAGCCCTTATTATTAGTGTGATGGGTGTACCATAAGTTATGGACTGAGGTTTTTCCACTGCCTTAGGAGATCAAGCATTAGTAATTGGCCTTTAAAAAAGTAGGAAAAAACAAGATTTCATAACTTATGTAGGTACCAAGCAAGTGAAGTTAATAAGATGTTTATTATATGGCAAGGTGAACACAAAAATAAGGCTGGTGGTCCATACCATAAGTTATTGACGGCAAATTAGCCAATAAGGGCATGTGAAATTACCTTGCCATCTAATAATATTTATTCAAAAAAGTTTATAATGGATTTGATTTAAATAATCATCTTTGATTAAATAAGTAATTTTAGCTTGTCTATATTAACTATGCAACCCTATGATTTGTTAACAGAATGAGCGAAATACCATACCATGCTTCTGGGAGTCGCAACCAATGGGTTGTACAAACAGCAATTGTTCTTTTCTTCACCTAAAACCTAAACAAGGTGGACCTCTGCCATCTCACATGAGGCCAGCAATGACCAGTGCTGGACTTCCTATCAGCTCATCTAACATTAATCAAAGTATTCCCGCCATAGGGCATGCAGGACCACCAAATCATCCTGTTGGACCAATGCGGCCACAAGGCCTTAGGCCGTCTGGGCCAGGAAGACCCCCAATGTATAATGGTCCTGGTGTGCCCTTTAATCAAGGTCCATACATGGGTAGGCAAAGACCTATGGGATATGAAGGTGTGTTTACTGCATAATGAATATGTGGACCGCGTAGCACTGTGAAATACATGAACTAGAAACAATGGAAAGTTATAGTGCTTGGAAATGAGGTTATTCCGGGTTTTTTGCCCGGAATAACCTCATTTCCAAGCACTATTGAATTTATTTCCAAGGGTTTTTCACCCGGAATAACCTCATTTCCAAGCACTAACTTTCCATTGTTTCTAGTTTACTGCATAAGTTCACCACTTTCAGTACATCAATTCTCTGGTCAAACACAAAGTATTCATTCGAGACTGCAAGGTGGTCTCACTTGCAAAGGATTATTCAAATTAGTACTTTGCACCCTCAGTTCATTGCTTTGTGTTTGACCAGTGAACTGATGTCTGGAAGATGATCAGTTCATGATTCCAAAACTCCGTAGCTGCTGTTGCTACATTTACATCCCACAAGCCAAACCAAGTCTGCTAGAAAACTCACACCTGAGATTATGACTGTTTCAGTCTAGGTCTCATAAATTTATGACTGTGTCTGTCTGGGTCTCATAAATTTATGAAACAAACTGCCATATTATTTACTTTACCCTAATTTGCACATATTTGGGTGGTATTCAGGGAGTAGTGGGTAATTGGCTTTTTGGAGTTGGAAAAGTGGATATTAATAAAAATTTGATGGAAGAATGACAAGCAAAACCTAGAATTCAAAAATTCATTACTCTATTTCCAAGTGTTTGGGAAAACCAGAGCTGCAGTGATTGGCTGGCTATTGTTTGAGGGTGGGCCATGAATATTTACTGGAGATTGCTTTGGGGTGGTTCTGTCTACAGTGATTCAATACATTGCATGTACAGTACAGTATTTCAAAACTATAGAGCATTTAAAGTGCTGTGACATATTTCTGGGTCAGACAGCGACTCACCAACTCCACTTTAAAAATAAACCCAAAACATTTATCTGCACTTCCTCCTCCACCTGCAACAAACAGAACTCTGAACAATAATTCCTGCTACCAAAAAAAAAAAGGAAAAAAGAAAAAAAAATCATTTTAGATCCAGCAGTCACTTCTTTTTAGGAGTGAGGTCACACTTAAAACATTTTTAGTTGATTTTTCTTCCTAAGTTTTCAAGTTTCTTATTAGGTTTCATTACAAGAGGTCAGCCTCCTATGATGATGTACCAAATGCAGAACCGTATGTATCAACTTGTAGCCCTTGGGCTAATATTCACTGATCCTTATCATACAGTTTTATATACAGAGGGACAAAACAGTAACAACACAAAGAAACTTGATATTAAATGCATTTTGTAGACCATATAAAAGCAGTAATAGCCACCAAATAGAGCTTTTGCACAACCACCTGATGGCAGCCATGTTGTGTGGCAGAACAATAGAATATCTTTCCTGTAAGGGATTCAATTTAAAATGATTTTGTTTCTGCCATTCAATATGGCTGCTGTGCAAAGCCTCTATACAATAAATATTGTGTCTTAAACATCAGAAAATCTTAGATTTGGAAACCAGACAATTTGAGTATGAACTTTTTTTTAGCAGAGCCAGTTTTGTTCAAATTTCTATTTTCTAGACAACTCTGTCCCTCTTTTGAACAAGCTGTGACTTCATAATGAAGTAGGGCAATTATTAAGAAATATGTGTACATTACTGTTCAATATAGATCAGCACATGGGAAGACTGCAGTATCCAGGAATGCCGCAGGCAGGGATGATGTCAGCCATGATGATGAATCAGCCAAGAGGTAAACAAACATGATTGGATTGTTATTACTGGAACTTGAAATTGTATTGATGATTGAAATGCAAAGCCATCCAGTCCATGCGAAATCTATGGAATTCTTGCCTCCTTAATGCTAGCTCACTAACAGCTCACTTCCAAGTTGTTAAAAGAGATGCATGAAGGAGGCTTTGTGTTAAATCATACTTGGTGGCATAAAACAATTGACTTGTTAAAGCTGGTGTCAAGTTGTTGAAAGAGATGCATGAAGGAGAGGCTTTGTGTTAAATCATACTTGGTGGCATAAAACAATTGACTTGTTAAAGCTGGTGTCACTCTTCTCTTTGACTTGTTTGCAGTTCACTCCTAATAATATATCTTTGAGCAACAGAAAAGGTCAAAGAAATGTCAGTCATTTCATGCCATCTTGTGTGATTTGCATGAAACCTCATGTTCATGCATCAATTTACTTAATAATAATAAGCATTGTATTTGATTGCTTGATAAATTTGGTGATGCATTCCTGTCCTATTATACCAGGTAATTTTCCATATGACAATGACTCTAGAAGAAGAGATGATTATGATGAAGAAAGTGATGATGATTACACTTCTTCAGGTATGGTTGACTGATGATATTGTTCTCAGCATCTTTATATTTTACTTCTAACAATATTTGAACAAAAAAGATTTACCAGCAATTGATTGTACAACTGTTAGATTATGTTTGTAAAGCATTTTGTTCATCCCCAACAATGGGGATTTCACATTTTAGAAATTACATGGGAGAAGTGTCTTCCTGACCTAAAAAAATGCATAGAATGTTTGCATTGGTAATTGAAAATCACAGCCAAAAAGCCCCACAGAAATTATCATATGAAATGCATTCTCAGCACTTTTTCCTCAAGAATATATCAAACTACATCATTTGCACATTACCCAACGTCTTAGATAACAGCTATATTTTTTTTGTTATGATAAATTTCATTTCTTTCATGCTTATTCCAGATTTCTCAGATGTTTCGATAAGTGATAATGAGGATGAAAGGAAACCAAGATCAAAGGAGCATTCTCGGAGAAGAGTTCGGAGCCCCCTGAACCGAAGGGAAGTCAAGCAAAGAAAAAGTACCAGAGATAAGAGAACTGAAGCTCCAAGATCATCTAGAGAAAGTAAGTTTGTATTATAATGAAATATGAAATTTGGATAGGAATATTCTTTATCCTAGGATTTACTAGAAAGGAATTCACTGATTGGCTCCTAGCCGTCACGCAGCATAATTTATGCTACATTGTGTTCCAGTCACAAAAATGTTCAGAAGTTGTGGGACTGCCATTAGAATGCACTAACTTTTGAACAAATTTTCAACATTTTGATAAGTTTTTCTCAAAAACAGCAAGGGCATTTTGAATTAGGGTTTAACAACAAGGTTTTGGTTATACTTAGAGAGACAAATTTATAAATTCAAGTCTTTACTTTGTTCAAACATTAATACACTTGTACAGCAGTCAGACAACGTCTGAATCAGTCAATTATTTTGAAAAGTATTTTCTAGTTCACCATGGATATCATTCATCCATCCATCCATTCATTTATTTATTTATCATTTATTCATTCATTTGTTTTCATCAAAATAGATGACAAGAAATATGACAGAAGAAAAGAGAGAACACATCAAACTGATAAGGAGAAAAGTCGAAGCAGAGGTAAAATGTGAATAGATTCTTGAGTTATTTGTCTAAGTATTTTTAGTTTTGTTTCAAGTTCACAGTGTGTACTCTAACAATGCACTTACATATGGCCTGAGCTCATTTGTATTGAATAAATTACAGTATATATAAAGGCATGTAATTCAGACAGAAACTCTAAACTCCTTTTTCCCTTTTTTTTGTCAGATGTTGACCACAACAGAAGCAAAACAAGGAAAACAAGTGAGGGAAAAGATAGCAATTCTGAAAGAAGAAAAGAGGTCAAATCACCAGAAAAAGAGAAATCAGAGAAAACTGATAACAATGATAGTGACATTAAAGTTAAAACTCTGGAAGAAATATTGAGGGAGAAGGCTTTGAAAAATTTACATGAAAGAATGGCACAAAAAAAGAAAGCACAGATGCAGGCAGAGAAAAATGCTAAAGATGGTAATGATGAAGAAAGGGATGACAATTCACCTGAACCAGTTATTAAGAGTGTTGTTTCACTAAATAAGACAGAATCTACTGGTACGTCAGCAAAAGTACCTGAGTCTCAGGATAACGATGAAGCTGCTTGTGTCTCAGATGTGTCGGATGTTAAAACAAAGTCTGTGCCAGAAAAGAAAGTGCAGTTAAGAACAGCTAAAACAATTATTCGTAGTATTATTGACCCTGATAATGATAGTCAAACTGCTACCTCCACTGTAGTGACTGCTCCTAAGAAACTAGTTCGAAAAATTATAATTGATTCAGATGAAAGTACAAAGGCCGAGAAACAAGACATTACAGAGAAGGCATCAAGTACAGAAGCTGACAGGATTTCATCAGATTCTGTAGCTAAACCATTACTCTCTGATGTGTCAACCATCAAAGTCAAGTCATTTGATGAAATTATGAAAGAAAAGCAAAAACGGAAAGAACAAACTAGCAAAAATCTAGACACAAAAGATAAGAACTTGAGTAACACAGAGACAAGTACAGCAGTTATAAGTGAGCAAGTTGCTGTTGAAGAAAGGAAAACATTGGATGTTAAGCCAATTAAAGGTAGAAAGATCAGTGTTATAGCAAAAAAAGAGGAAGCACCAAAATCAAACATTATAAAAGCTGCTGGAAAATTATTACTGAGAAGGAAAGTTGAGAACACCAAAACCACAGCAGCTAAGAAAGGTAAGCTGAAGCAACAGGATTCTTGAAGGATAGGGGTTGGGATGCCAGTAGATTTTTAGCTTTAAATGAAACTTCGTGCAGCAGGTATTTGCATTTAATTGATATCATTTTGTTAAATTTTGTTGATTCGTTATGTCATACCAGTAAATTATATGTAGTAGTATGTAACAGAATATCATGAATCAATCAAGAAGCATGGGTGGTGTGTAGTGCATCTCACCTCTCTGGTCGTGTAAAACCAGTTTTTGTGTAAAGGCTAGTTCTATTCTGAACATTTTGTGAGACAAATTTACACTGTAAAATTGTTACACATGGGAATCATTTTTAGCCATGGGAACTGTCTTGTTGTGACTTTCTTCTAATTATGTGGCGTGACAAATTAGCTGCTGCATACAATTTTACAGAAAACAACTCAATGATCAATGATATTGAATCCATGAAGCATATTTCCCATTCGACTTCAATTGCCTAAAATAACTCTTGCTAAAATACTCCCTTTTAAATCTCATCACTTAATAATTTTGTGCCACTTCGTTGGCACATTCAGATTCCTTTTCAAGAACAAAAGCTAGGTCTCAATTCCGTTACTGATAAGTATGACTAGTTGATATTATCTTTCTTTATTAGAACTCTTGCTCACATTGAATAAATTGTTTTCCTATAATTGATTTCCCCCCACAGATAATGATGTCTCTGTAAAAGTTACCAAACAGTCAAAGGTGGACAATAAAAATATTAATGTAAGTTCATAACGTGACATTCAAGGAGCCTGGAAATTGATGCTCAGTTTTAATTTGTCATAAATGTGTGCCATGTGCTTTGTGTTCTGGAAGCTATGGTCCCATAAGTAATATCAGTTAAAAGATCAAAGGTCTCAATGAGACAACTCACAGATACAGCACACGAGCCAAAAAGCAAAACTTTTAAGCCTAGACTACAAACAAAACCCATCAGCAGTTCTCTTTATTTTCAAGCAAATGATACAGTATCACTCATCAAACATTGAACTCTCTGCATGAGGTCCACTAGCGACGTAACTGGTTAGAACTGGTTTTCATTGTTGCACGAGGACGCACTGGCTAACCAGCTAGATCCGGTTTTTATTAATCGAGCACGCAAAGCAGGCTGGAGGATTTTAAACAATACCTATTGTTACACAGAATTGAATGCAAATGAGAAGGTCCCAGCTATGACTCACAGCTACTCCTCTGGAGTATCCGTGAGTCAAAAATGTAGCAAACATTAGGGACTGCTCATTTTTTATTGGGGAGAGAGGTGGGTGTGCTGGTGGGTTTGCAGGATCTGTCTATGAGCCCTATGAATATTTATCTGAGCCTTCTTGACATATTATTGGGGAGGGGAGGGGAGGCGGAGGCAGAGGGGGAGGGGGGGACATGAGTGCCCAATATGACCAAGATTTTTGACCAACTCTCTATGGATCCAAATTTTTTGGGTGTCCCACTCCATCTCCCCAATAAATAAATAATGAACAGCCCCTTATAAAGACTCCTAATTAAGATAAAAAAGTCAATAAACCCCTCCAATGCTGCTCATTCCCTCCTCCTAGAATGAAACACAAAAGTCAAGCAACATTGTCATAAAGTCATTTGATGAAATAATGAAAGAAAAAAGAGAGCGGCAGATGAAACAAGGCCAGACACAGCAGGGAAAATCAGAAGAAGCCAAAGAAACTACAACTGTTACAAGAATCAAGAGACCAACCATAATCAGAAGAAAAGATAAAGAAAAAACAGAAACTCAGTCAGGTATAAACTAAACCGGATATTGTTGGTAATGAAACACGACTGTCAGTAGCAAAAAGCTTTTGTAAAGATGATGAACAGAATTCTGCTTAACTAAGTTGTTAATGGGTGACTTTTGGGGTAACACTTGTACATCTGTAATGAGTTGACAGTTCAGCTACACTGGCAGTAGCCTTCATCAGAATGAAAAGCTCAAGGTGTTAAATTTCAGTGGAATTTTAGTGTTATTTACATTAAATGAGATAACATTTTGCATTTTATAGGAGAACCCAGGAAGTTTACATCTAGGAAATTAAAAATTGTTCGACAACATGGTAAGAAGACACTCTTACTAACAGAATAACCAATAAAAGGAAATCTGTAAAACCATGAAAAAAAGAGAAATATACTTAACTTTACTGACGTTTTGAGTGCCCTTCATCAGAGTAAAAGATGTCTTTTACTCCGACGAAGGGTGAAAACTCAAAATGTCAGTAAAGTTAAGTATATTTCTCTTTTTTTCACGGTGTTACAGATTTTCTTTTATTAGTTATTGTACATGTATTTATTACACAATGTCGCAGCCTATACTAGTTTACTCACTAGCTTCCATTTATTCTTACTAACGGGGTATTTTTATGAATAGAAATATTTAAATCCTTTTCATGGGGTCACATGACAAATATAGCTTAGCACTAAGGTAACCCATGCTTTTACTTCCATATAATGCATGATAATCTGGAAATATGAATTCCATAATTGGTTATTCTGTGTTCAATTACTGATCATGATAAGGGATGGGTCATTACAAGTAATAGACCTTTCACCAAAATGGCGGCCGAAATTTCAAATAATTTAAAATTAGAAACAAATATGAGCACTAGAAAGAGCACCTCAACTTTAGTAACCCTACAAAGATTCATTAATAATGTTAGGTGTTATAGCGGCAGAGAAAACATTTTTTAAAAATTGCCAAATTTACAGAGAAACATGTCTAGGGGTATGACGTATTCCACCAGACATACATTTCTCTGTAAATTTGGCAATTTTTGAAAAATGTTTTCTCAGCCGCTATAACACCTGACATAATGAAACTTTGCAGGGTTACTAATTAAAAGTTGAGGTGCTCTTTCTAGTGCTGGTATTAATTTTTCACTCAGTTAAATTTTTACTCAATTCGAATTTGTGGCCACCATTTTGGTAAAAGGTCTATTAGGGGGGTGCAGAGGTTGGTATGAGGGTCAGCATTTTTTCCACTCAAAAAGAGGGGGTAAGATAGACAGTGGCAAACGTAGGGGGAGGGGTCACCACAGTTCATGCAAGTACAATTCAAAATGCACCAACCCACCTCTAATTAATCACCAGTGATAACTTTATAACTTTATTCATTTATATTGCGCAAATCTCAACTTAAAGTTTTCAAATGTGCAGTCCTTAATCCTTAACATAAATTCTATATCCAACATTGCTTTACCAAAATTTAAAATTTGCAGAAGTTACTATATAGTTAATGACAGTGTTTTTGAAGGGTGATCATAGCATTAACCGAATGAAGATATTTAGAAACATAAAGGGTCAAGTTCCAATGCCATGTGCAGGGCTTGAAAAAGCAGCCTGCCAATGGCCAAAAGACAGGCCTTATTTAATATTTGGCGGTCCAAAAAGAAAATGGACTGCCAAAAGCAAAAGAAAATGGCAGGCGAAAATTTGTTTCAACTGTCAAAAAACAAAAGCTGTGGCAGGTCTTTTTTTTTTCCTATCTCGAGCCCTGCATGTGCAACCCACTATTAGCCGATATAATTCAAGAAAGAAATAGAGAATGAGATGCATCAAGCTCTTTCCTTCCTGAAATTAGATTTGACTTGAATTTTCTACATTTTGTACAGTTACTTTTTTGTGTAATATTTCTAGGCTCTTTGACAAAAAGTAGCAGCAGTGGCAACATCAAGTTGTTATCTAAAGAAGCTGAAGTGAGTTCTGCACCAGTTTCGCCCAGCCAGTCTGAGCCAGTATCACCCTTGTCCTTGAAAGACAATGAGGCAACAACTTTGTCCGATATGCCACAGAGCAGTTCTGTAGAAACATCAAATGTGTCAGATGTTGAAGCAAGACAGCCTTTGTCTGCAAAACCATTTAGTAATCTGGAGGCTGAAGACCAGAGCAGTGCCAGTGATGTTGTATCAAGGGTTCATGATGTTCTAGATGAAGAGAAACCTAAAGATGAAGAGGAGGAACAAGAAGAAGAAGAGGATGAAGAGAAACCTAAAGATGAGGAAGAGGACGATGATGAAAGTTGGCAGCACGAGGAATTACCCGCTGTTCCCATAGATACCCCCACATTAGAAAGCAACACATTTCCTACAGACAGCAAAAGTGCTCCCGGTGAGACTCCAAAAGCAGCTTCTATTTTTCATATTCCCAGCAAGACTAATCTTGAGCACAGTTTTAACCAAAAGACATCACCTACGAAAAGACCAAGGTCCAGTTTAGAAGAGGTATTAAACTTTAAATGTTACTGCAAATCGTTGCATCACGACCCCTATTATCATAGATTCAGTTGGAGTTTTGTGCTTTTCTGAGCTGTCATATAATCACTTGGAGCAGAGGTTATTCAAATCAGCCAATGATTTTCATGGACTCACATCACCCCCAAAGATGATTGACAATCAAAAAGGCACAAAAATCCAACTGACGTTGTGATAATACAGGTTATGATGCAATGATTTTTTGCAATAAAAAAGTTTTATGTCAAAATTCATTTCATATCATTTTTTGTATGCAAGCATTGATTGAAATGTGTATTTAAGCATTATCAAATTATGCTTTCCTATACATGTTTCATGCTGTTTTATCAACACATGGGTTGTTAGGAAAACATGAGAAAAGTTTTAGAATTACAAGTCTTAGGTGGAAGTCAGAAAAATCTCCAGAAAGGAGGACAATTTTGTACAAAATTACAATTCTTCATATAATTTTGAACTTTGTTGTGTGTGTGTGTTTTTGCATAAATCATTGAATTATTTTTATTATTGCATTTTAGTTATTTGGTGTTCCTTGTGATGATGAGCCACAATCTCAACAAAATTCAAACACAGATGATAAACCAGGTGGGATTCATTGAAAAGAAATAAATCTTTTTATTATAATATGACAATGTAATTTCATGCATTGTCATCAGCCAATGTGCAGTGCACAACATACAGTACCCACCACCAACATTTTTGTGTTCACTGTGACATATTATAATAAACATCTTATTAACCTCACTTGCTCAGTCCTTATGTAGGTTATGGAACCTTGTTTTTTCCAATTTTTACCTCTATAAACGCATATTTTAAATGCATATTTTACAACCATCACTCCCCGTGAGGGGCTCTTCTGTGAGGTTCACTCCACACACACTACCACTACATTCAGTATTTACAGCACACAACACTCAGCTCACATGTTGAATTTTACGGAGGGAGGAAAACCGGAGAACCCGGAGAAAAACCCTCACTGCAAGGGAGAGAACAACACATCTAACAAACTCTGCTCACAAGTGGTATCCACAGGGCTCGAACCATTGACTCGACCTGTTGGACCACAGTGGTGAGAGGAGAACGTTTTACTGCTACGCCACTCTATGCTATGCACTTGGGCCATAGGGCAGTGGGGAAAAACTTGGTCCATAACTTGTGATATGGTCCTTGCACTCAGTTAATAAGAGCTATGTATTTTGTCTTTTTGAATCACAAAATAGGTTTTTAATGAGCTATAATCACTAAAAATACGAATTATTGAGGTGCATCCTGAAAGTTACATAGAGGATATTACATTGGCACGCAGAGATACGAATTTTATCTTCAAGTGTTGATGATATCTCTCAGGAGAAGATAAAATTCATATCTCCAAGCAGCCATGTAATGTTCTGTTTATTTTATAAATATTGATGAAATATCCAGGATCAAGGAAGAATTTTAAGGCCATCTGTGATTGGTTGATACAAGGGTAGTCATGGCAACGGTGATATCTTCACATGTGAAGGATAAAAATGATATCTTCACTGTGTACGAAGTTTTAGAAACACGAGAATCCTGTTATTTCATTGATATCTATATAATAAAGTTAAATATCACTTTTGAGAATAAAATCAATATGATTTCTTGCTTTTAGGAGTGTTCACCATATATCTTGCTTTCTTGCATACATTTGTCGATCCTTGTGAATCATGCACAAAGGACTAATAGCCCACTTTCGATATATGGTTGAGTGATCGCACACAATAAGATCTGAGTCAAGGCTCCAGGGAAATAAAAGAATAATTACGATTATGTCACTTAATGTGTGATCACCAGTGTGGATGGATGGATGGAGGGCTCTTTCCTACCATTAGGTACTTAATGTGACTGCGCGATGCAGTTAAGCCCAGCTGTTGATCTGTTTGGACTGACTGCTATGATGTGGGACTACGTGACTGCGTGATGTAGTTTGTATGTTAAGAACCATTAGATCGACCCAGCTCACCATTAGAGTCTCCAGTAGCTCAGTGGTTAGAGCATCCGACATGTAAATGGAGGGTCATGGGTTCGATTCCCATCTGGGGCTCAGAATTTTTTCTGGGCTCCTCATCATCCTCTGTATCTATTTATTTATTAACTTAATGTGTGATCACCAATTACGATTATTTTGATGTTATTTGCTTGGTAAATGATTAGATTGAGTATGTTTTTTGTTTCTTGAGCATGTTAATGTTGCTTGAAGAAACACAACATACTTGATCTTAAGATTATTTCATTGTTATTCTCCGGAACCTCGATTCAGATCTTATTGTGTGTAATCACTCAACCATATATCGAAAGTAGGCTATGCAGTGTTTTCTAAAACTTTAAAGCCATCTGCCAGCTTCTCCCATGTTGGGCATTCATTTGTCAGCAGTTCAGTCAATATTTCAGACCTTTGCACTTAATGAATAATTTCTGTACACTAATAGATGAAAATGATGAGGAAGAGGTATCACCAGCTAAGAGAGTCAAGACGTTCCAAGAAACATGTGAAGAAATTGTCAAGGCAGTGTAAGTAAAATATCTTATAACAATCAACTTTAAAATTACGACACATGCTTATTCTAAGCACAGTTAAAGGCATTTTGGAGGACAAATGTGCGAGTATATTGCACAGGTGCACGCAGTATAATAAACCAACATTTTTGAAACCTTACACTGTTAAGATTACTGTATGGACAACTTTTTTCCTAATTTTCATAACTGCAACATTACAAAAAGATGAATGAGCCATATACTCACCATCTAAGGTCTTCACTGAATGGTGCACGCATTTGATTGGGTATGAATGTAAAGACATTCCTACTGTCCTACAATTCGTTTTTGTTGTGCAATTGCCAATCACTGGTAGCTGTTTACTCCTTCAACCCTTTTTGAAAAAGCTGTACATTATTCTTAAATGAGAAACATTCCTGGTTAGATTGTCTGCACAATAATAGACCTTATTCGCTTGGGCGTATTTCTTTTCCCAATACAGGTCACGTGTCATTCCTTTGGGACTTTTTCCTTTGTTTAATGGTAACGCTTGAGAGGATACATTAATATGGATAAACCTCAAACAAAGAATCGTATTCCCAAGAGGTCTGTATTGGGAAAACATTATGCCCAAGGGAATAAGGTCTATTGGTTTGAGTTCATGACTATTCAATGCTTTTTTTGTTACAGTAACAGAGAAATGTCTAAAAAGGATGATGACTTTGACCTTGACCTTGATCTGGAAGAGGAAATTGCTAACATGTCACCAGGGAAACATGATGATTCACATGAAGGATACAATGAAGATGATCTATTGCTGGAACTTGATGAAATGATCAATGATTAACATAATGAAAAAGAGAGATGCAGGCAGGCAGACAGACAGACATGTACATACTTAATTGGAAAAGGCATTTTTCATATGTTGATATTAAGGGTGATGAACAAAACATATTTAGTACTGGCTAGAAGATCATATATGTACATACCTGGATGGTATTGGAATTACAAGTTCACTTCTTCACATAAGACTAGAGTAGGATAGCTTTGGAAATGCAAAAAGCTCCTCAGAACATGGACAGACAAGGATGCTCTTGCAAAGGAAGTTACTTATTCCTGGTTTGCGTATACCTCCTCATGAAACAAGAACTGGCAGTAGACAAAAATCTGAAAGGCCTTGACCTTTAAACCCTTAATTCATCAAAAGAAGACAAGTGGACATTGAAGGAAGTTCATCATTCGATCCCCTAAGATAATTATTCCAAAAGTCAGGAGAAGCACTTAATATTTAATATTCATGAAATACATGGGGGAAAAAAGAAAGAATTGAACATAGGCTTAAAAACTGTACAAGGATGTACTTTTAAAATGTAAGCAACAGTTACTAGAGTCTGCTCCTTGTCATCTCAATTCCCTAAAAGATAGTATATTTTTATAAAGCAGTGACTTTAAACTAGTTTAAACTACCTGTGTTGAATCATCCCAAGTGTTCAGTCGTAAGACATTTGGATCTTTTTCATTGTTTTCTTGTAAATACAAAGTTCATTACAAAGAGTATTATCATCAGTAATGTGCTATGAAATCCTTCTAAACATCAGTCAAGTGATCTGGTCCTTGTAGCTTTTAAATCAGATGATAAAGATTTTCCAGCTTGCTGGCAGATTTGTATTTGTTTGTGTAAAGGCAAGAAGATATGAAACGACAGAGACCTTAATCATTTACAGTATAATTCAGATTGTATAAAAGCATTCATTCCTGTCGTTATTTCTGCAAGATAATTTTTATAGCAGTAGTAGCAGCTGTATTCAAACACTTTTTCTGAATCAATACATGGCAAACACACAGTACTGATTTAGTTTGGCATGTACAGGATACAACATTTAACACTGAAATGACTTCCCACATTATTATGTAATTGCCTGAATCATCCTGTCACAAGACAGTACAGCTTTGGAAAAGCACACTGTATTATTTGCCACTCACCTCAAATCTGCTCTAATAAGTCTAGTATCTTGTATTACTTCTGTTGATATTATGTCAAACATAAGTCTTAAACTAGTATACTGTGGTCATGCACTTCATTTTTGAGAGCCCAAAAAAATCTCAAAACTGTTATTTTTACAAGTTTTATAATTGAAACTCGAGGCATTACCTTGGAGAATAATTACAACTCAATGTACATAGAAAAGTTAGAACATTTACAACCAGTCACCTACAATGATGCCAAGATTTATGAAAAAGATCATGTTAAGTTTGGAAATAAACAAAGTTAGAAAAAATGTTTCTTGTTCTTGTTAGGTCCCATGACCAGGAAGGCTATAGCCTCCTAGCCTCCTGTTCAGCTGCTGTGTGGTGCTTCCAGATGGGTAGTTGGGGAATTGTATCAATTTATGAGATATTATTGGGGGGGATAACAATTTTTCTACAGTAGGATAGGGGAGGGCCTCTTAAAAATATGCACATCAAATAGGAAATGGGAAGCACGTGTGGCGTAGCCGTGAGAGTGCTCGCCTCTCACCAATGCAACCCAGGTTCAAGCCATGCTGTGCTCAGTGTCGTATGTGAGTAGAGTTTGTTGGTTTTCTCCTGTGCTTTGAGGGTTTTTCTCTGGGTTCTTCGGTTTTCCTCCCTCTGTAAAAATGAACTTCTAAATTCCATTTGGAAATCAGTGGAAGAAGAGCCACTCTGTGGAATCCACTGCAAATTCCTATTTTTTATTTATTTTTATTTTAATAGAAAATGCACTAGCCCTCCTGCCTCTAATTAATGACCCGTCCCATAACAGGATATGGCATCAAAACAATGGTGTTATGCATGCTATTAAGAATACTTCATAACTGGAAATAAAAGCTAGGAATCTCCCTGAAATTTAGAGATTTGTTACGTTTGTCACATGATGCCCTTGATTACAGCAGAAAGATTTTTGATAGCATCTTCAAATTTTCCTTAAGATCATAGTTAATTATGTTAAGATATTGGCTGTTTTCTCATTCCTTTTTTTTTTTTTTGAAAAAATGAGAGTGTTTTCATTCAGAAAATTTCTAATTGCCATTTAATACTAGGGACTATTCCTATTTATTCTGTCTGAGTAGCTGTCAAGATCACCCAAGCAAAAATGAAAGAAAGTTATTCCTTCTGAGTGGGGTTCCTGTGTTACCCATAAGTCCCTTTGGGTGTGTCGTGTGTTTTGGAACATGCCGTCTGCAGACATGGAACCTTCGATGGTAAATCAAATATGTTTTTCATTTATTGTTTTATGCTTTTAATCTTGTGATCTTCATTTATACACCTATACTTGCAAGGAATAATGCTTGATGTCTATAATAAGAGGTCCTAAGGAGCGATTAAAATTGAAGAATTTGCAAATTTTGGATGTGAATTTTGAGCTTGTTTGTGAATGGCGTTTTCTGTGAAAAAAATGTGATCGTAAAGATATTAACGTTAAAAGATCGTATTGGTCCATCATAGATTTACCGATGTCCATTAGATTCTTAACTATATGAAAATCTAAATGAAATAACTTGAATCTCTCAGCCATACGTAATGAGAGCTCAGAAAAAATCTGATCTCCAAATGGGATGCGAACCCATGACTTCCGTACTCTGGTTTCTTTTATTTATATATGAAAATCATGCATTGATATACTGGTTATATTGTTTGTTTGTTTGTTTTTGGTGTGCAATTGTAGAAGCCAGTAGTGCTGGCTGCTGGTCTGACTGTACTTGTGGCTGTTGTTGGGCTGGCTGCATACTTTGCACTGACAAAGAAAAAGAAGCTTATAGCACTTGATCCTGAAAAGAAAATCCCTTTTAAACTCATAGATAAACAGGTAAGCTAGAAAGTAGGAAATAATGTAGTTAACAAATTGCACAGTGTGTATGGGGGGGGGGGGGGGGGGGGGGGAATTTTTTTAGCGGGGCGGGGGGGCTGTATTTTTTATAATTCCCTCTCCCCAGGCCAATGTGGGGGGTGTGCAGCGCTCATA
>JAAAQI020192884.1:7667-21773 GCA_011800005.2 Stichodactyla mertensii
GACAAAAATACAGATGACATGGCTGGTGTAATGCATTTTATGATACTCCAATAGTTATCTTTTATTGTTACAAATCCCCTCAGTTATCAAAAAGAAAGATCCTCTTCAGGTACATTATCAAAATATTGTTTAAACCATTTCACTTGTTCTTGTTTCTGTCCTACTGTCATGTGTGGATTTTGCTCTAAACCATTTATTACAAGCTCCATAAACCTTCTAACAGGACCCTTCTTAGGGAAGGCATCAAGAAGATATCCCAGAAATACATGCTCTTCAAACCCTACACCTTCCTCTTCTACTTTACACACTTCATTATCCACAGGCAACTTCCACTGTTTGTCAGAAATCTCCATCAGAGAAATAAAATCATTCCTTTGGTCTAATGATTCATGTCTTTGTAACAGTTCCATTTCTAAACCCTCCAGTAAACCAAGTTCATTAGCAGGCTCAGCTAAAGGAACTTTATGATCATAAATTTCATCAAAGAAATTGAATCTTGGTCCATCAGTGAGTGAAATGACTTTTGACACTTTGGATGAATCTGTCTGACTCTGCATGTTAAAGTCACTGACGATATCTTTTCTATACCTTGGGCTTACCCTCCCCCAGCTCTTAGCAGCTCCAACGATGTCTTTGGAAAGGTTAGTCTGTGCAGAGTCCACCTTCAGCTTTGATAAGATGGATTTCAGCTTGTTGTGCATCTCAGGAGTGACTGGTTGGTCTTGGATGTCTTTCTTAAACACGTTTTTCAATGTACCTGAAGCGTCTGATGTGTTGGCTGTGTCCATTCCTCTGTTTGATTCTTCACCTTTTACTACTTTCACGTCATTCTCAGCCGAGACTTTGCTATGAACAGTTTCTTGACTTCCCTTCACGCTCTCTTCTACTGGCACTGTTTTTACATCGTTCTCAGTTTTAAGGAACATCTCTTTTAAAGATTCTTTGCTTTCTACAGGTAATTCTCTCATTGGCTTACCGCGCTTCAAGACGTCCTTCAAGTCCACATTTTTGTCCTTCTCTTTCAACGAACTCAACAGGCTCGAAATTCCAGCTTTCGATGGCTTACCTCCCCCATCGTTGGAACCAGAGGAATATACCCTAGAACATCTTATAAAAGCAACCCTTTGAAAGGATGCTGGGATGAAATAACGGCTTGAAAAGGCGCGAGAAAGAAGACTCATAATGAAGACTCACGTTCTGTCCGCCATATTGGATTACCCACAATGCATCAGCTGATTACATTCCCAGCATCCTCTTCGAACCCCACATCGATTCAAAATGGCGGACAAAACAAAAATCTAAGAAAAACAGAAAGTCCTTCAAAGTGACTTTTCTAGTTTAGGAAACCTCCTCTTGCCCTAAAAAACAAAAAGTAAGCAATGCGTAAGATTTAAGACAAGGTTTTCTGCTTTCTCTTTGTCTAGTTTTCATTTTTTAACAAGTCAAGCGACGCAGCTTGCTGTTCTTACACCGCAGTTTTCGTCAAGATTTGTTAACGTATTTGCAATACATTTTTCTATTATAGTGAGTGCAGGAAGAAATCTTAGACCAGAGAGTACGTCTTATAAGGAGACTGGAATACCTTGGTATGTAGAGAACAAGATTATTCTGAGTAAAATTTGTAATAAGCCGAAATTATTTCAAAGCATCGCCTAAAAGCAAGCCAGGACAAAATATCAGATACACAATCTTCTTCCAATTCTCTGTTGTACATACCTATTTGATTATTATGTTGAGCATTTCAAATACAACGTTGTATTTAAGTAAGTTTAAGTTAGTAGCTCAATTTCCCATTCATTCTCATTCCTTTTAATACTGTCTCATTTTCTCTTGTTTCATTTCTAGTGGTAACCCATCCAGGTACAAAAGTCGTGGTGTCATTCGTATGAATGCTAGTGATGCAACACCCTTTAAAGACCAGAGGTTTGATCAGCCTGGTGAAGGAACTGAAACAGAGGCAGAGCAACAGCTCAAAAGAATGGTGCAAAATCAACTTGATACAAGCTTAACAATTGAAAGGTTTGGAGATCATATACCGGGGTTATAATCTTCTTCTTTCCTTACCTCCTTTTATGTCTCCATCTGGGAAGAGAGAAGCACAGTAAGGAAAGAGCGACTTTGTGTTAAACCTAAATGTATTATAGGGTACCCCTCCCTTGTACGTCCGGGAAAATCTATCCCATTGTTCTAGATGGCCAATCTTAGTGAAGGTGCAAGGCTACCCTTATAATGACACAATATGTTTTGTAAGACCTCTGATGTTATTTTCAGCCAGAAGATTAAGCAAAGATCCTTCACATCTTCATCAGTTTACAACAGCTATGATCCCAATTCTGCTGGAACTCTAAGTCTTAAGGACTACAAGACCTTAGAGGATCGGAAGAGGTACATTGAAAAACTCCAGCAGTATGGGCTGACAGAGGAAGAGATCCAGTTTAAACTTGAACAAGAGGGGTACCTACCAAAGGTGGGCATGTTCAGCTGTGACTTGCACTGGGAGGGGTGGAGAGCCATTGTTGTTCATCCACCTGGGAGTTGAGGGAGGGCTTATGTCTGAGGGAGCTGCAAACTTGCTACAAGCTAGTCAGTCATTCTTTTCCCCAGGAAGGTTATGCGCAAGCTGTTTTTCTCAAAGTATGTTTCTTTCATCCAGAAGTCATAGATAGGTCAGGATCCTTGCAAAAACATGTGCATTCCATATGCTTGGATATTTTTTATTCAGTGTTGCATGTTTCATTCAACCCACTTAGGTAGCAAAGAAATCCCGATATGGTGCTGATCCAGAGGCAGAGTCAGAAAGACTTAAACAACTTGAGAAAAAGATCAAGGAAAAAGAGGACAGATTATCTAAACCAGACTGTTATTCAAACGTGCAGACTCTCAGTAGACATGCTATGGAGGTAGAGAGGTCATTGAATAAAGGAACAGAGAAAGCTGAAACATTTAGACATTTGGTTCAGCTGAATACTCCAGGTAGGAGCTATAGTTAGGAGACTTTATTAGGGCATTAGGGTAGAGGGGCTGGCAAAACCAGTATGGCTACAAAATATCACCTAATCTTCCTCTTCCCTACCACAGTGGCCAAAGATTTTTAATTTCCTTAGTTTTTAGACAAGTTAGACATGAAATTTTGCGTAGAAATCGTAGAAACTTCTTTGAAAGACTGTTCGGTGCTTTTATACTTCATTTCTTCGTACCTTTTTCTGAAATATCTAACTGAAAGTGGATCCTTTGTTTCTTTGTCGTTTTTCCTATCTTTTTTCTTTCCTTTTCTTTTTCTTTTTTTCGTTCTCTTTGTCTTCTTAAAGGTCTCTCTTTCGTCTTTTGCCGTTTAAGTTGAGCAAACTTCGATGATTGCGAGGAGGAGTTTGTGCATTTGTTTTACATGGAATTCCTCTAGTACCGAGTTTGCTAACTGGCTTACGCATTGAACTAATAAATAAAATTAAAAAATTAAAAAATAAAAAAAAGGAAGCGCAAAAAGTACAACCATTCACAGTGATGAAAAAAGGGAAGCGACTAAGTATAGAATGCAGTTGTTCTAAATATATATAGATTGCAGTGAGCCCGTATGTTCTTTAGATTCATCGATCTCTCTTTTTAACATCAGGGTCTACTACTGACGATCCAGTATTACAAACGCTTTTAAGCAAGAAGTTCCTCTTACAAAACTCGGTAAAGCCACTAGATTCAAGATTAGAAGAAACTCAACAAACCGCAGCTACAGCCGGAGCGGAAATCCCTGACAAATCGGCGTCGACTCTAGATAAAAGTACAAAGTTCGTTGAGGATTCAGTCGATGGTAGACTAAGTCTTCAGACGCGCGTCATCCCCATTCCTGAAGACGATATTATACATAATAGACTTACAGTTGAAGAGATAAGAGATATTCCAAGATTCAGTGATTACAGTCCTGGAGAACCAAGTAAGGTGAGAGGGAATTGACTTGTATTGTGTTCTATAACTATGTTAATGAATGTGAATATCACTGACTTACTGAATAGTGGAAATATCGCGCGCAGGATACGTGATTTAGACCGTCTGTAAAGATAACATAATGCTCCCCCTTCGTTGCTCTGATGGCGGATGTGTAAGAAGGTTTCCACAAGGATTAGATTTTTACCAATATGAGTTGCTTTTGTGTTCATCTCAAAATGCGAATTCAATTTTAAGCAGCTATAAAATATTGTTATCAAGGTTTCAAGGTTGATGCGTGAAGGTTCGAGAAAACAAGCTATTCATGCAGCGTAGTGAGGAGTTAGTATCACTAAGAACTGAGATCTTACGTGCTCTCTTTATCACGCCAGCATGTTAAGAATAATCTTACCCACGAATATCTAGATTCACGCGATTAAAAACTAAATAATACTATATCATAAGTTCGACTTGAGTTTACAGATTTTGATCAATTTCCAATATTTTAACGCTCAATTACAAATATTTGATATGTATTCCAGTGCGCAAAGCATTAATGTCAAAATTCACGCGCTCCATTTTTTATTAGGAAGCAAATTATAAACTTTACGAAACAATGATAGTGTAAAATAATGAATTTTGGGAACTTTTCATGGATTTTTTATATCTATTTCAAAAAAGGCTGTCTGAGCCAAAGGCGATAGGCGATAAGCGATAGGCGATAGTTAATTCCAAGATCCAAGAATAGCTGGAATGACTTGTGTTTCTGCTTCTTATTCTCGTCAAGAACATGGAGCTTAGTGTTGAGATATTAATGTTGTTTGTAGTCGACGAAACCATTTTAAAGGCTTCGATTATTTGTGTTTACTTGTATGCCCATTATTCCTTTCCGTCTTGGAATCTCCTTTGGCTCGGACAACCGTTTTTGAAATAGGTGTATGCCAAAACACTCTGGTAGAGGATCGAAATTTGCTGTAATAATACTGTTGTGGAGGATTAAAGACTTTGTGATTGTTCAATGTAAAGATACGTAATAAAAATCGGTTATAAGCCAATACAATACATTACAAACAAACAACTAGTGATTATACCATTATAGTCTGCGTCGGTCGGTCTATAGATAGCTAGTTTTCCAGCTTGTCTTCCCAGAGGTAATGCCATATGCGCAATCATTTGTTTATCTGTATTGGTTTAGCGCACTCGTGATTTATGTAAGTTTTACTGATTAGACTGATTATAAGATACTAAAGTAGGCTGAACCAACCCATTATTTATATTAACATGAGATAATTATATTACCGCAAAAATCAACACAGCTCAACTTCCTCATCCGAATTACGCATTTGTTTATCTTGGTTGTTCCTGTTTGTATGTATAATTTCTTAGTTTCTTAAATACCCCCGCAGTACTCTTATGTTAGTTTTCATGCACTTGTTTTTTGAATCCCTGGGACTGGGCGGGCAATTAACGCAGCGGGACCGGGGATTTAACGCGCATTTAACAGCGTGAATGTACGGGGATACGGAGAATTTAACGCGTACTTCAACAGTTTTAACAATTTTAAAAGGGGTTTGTCTAGTTATTAGCTAAATAAAATTAGACGCTTTTCGCAGGATCGAGTGTTAATTGAACAAAAAAAAAAAAAAAGAAAAAAAGAAAGAAAGAAACCGGAATCAGTCAAACTATTTTTAATTTTTCAAATGAAAAATATCATTTTTGTGCCATGGTCCCTCGGATTTCGCCTTTTTGTCCGATTGTCGTGAGTAGCCTTCAAATTTAAACAAATTACACTAAAATTTATAAAAGAATCAAGTCGGTTTTTTAATTTATTTTTTAATGGTCACAATTATTTTTTGGAGGGTCCACTTCGAGTCACGTCAGTACCAGAAGCACTAAAAATAGAAACCGTATTTGGTAATCAAATTTTCTGTTTGCTTATCAGTTCTAATTATTTTCTTCCCCCATATCAAAACTCATCATCTTGGAGATGGTTATTTACGAGAATCCATGCTTTGGACAAATAATAATCACGCTGGTATGCCTGAGATGACGTCACAAACAGGACTACTGACGTAACCATGGCGTGAGAACGATTTTCTGAGCATGCGCAATGCAAGTATCAATTGTTCACGCATGCGCAACATTTTTTGACGTCTGATCGTGTGATTTAGAACCACACTTCTGTTATTGAACAGACAAGCCCATCTATCGCAGGAGCTTCGTGTTTTCTAAGTAGTTCAGTCACTTTAAAGTGTATTCGTGAGTAATTCAATATTCGGCGGAATGATCGTATCCATAGATCAATATTTAAGAGCCTTCGATAAGTCATAGTGTGTTATTTACATTTCAATCAGCTGTAATTCAGTAATTGAGTTTTTTTTCTAATAAATCGTATTATGGAAACTGCTCTTTCGGAGACACTAAAAATATTCCATGCCGTATACGTGTAACATGAACTTTTTTCCCCCTTCTCTCCGTTGAAAATAAGAAATTTTCCCGCTGCTAAAAAAATAACCCTTGAAATCAAATTAATGAGTTTTGGCCTTAGATTGCTCATTTATGCCCTTTATAATCGTTAACGTCTTTATCTTGTCAAGGCTTCACTAAAAACTGTCCACTGAGATATCAAGTTCAGTTTTTCTAATTTTTTGTTTTATGGTATTTTATCATAAATCAATTTTGGACATTTTGTTCCAATTTTACACATTTTTTAGTTTAATTAAAAGACCAACTCTAAACGTTGTTGTTGATCGCGTAGTTTTCGGCAAGAACGGACTTGGTGGTTTTCGCGTGTTGCGACAATCATTAAAAAACGTACAGGAAAGGCTTGAAGAAAAAAAAACCTTTTTATCAAAATACCTGAAATATTCATTCCGCCATTTGCTGTTGACTCACTCTTTAGGGTGCGGGCGTGTGAATGGTTTAAAGTTAGTAGTAGCATTAGAGCAGATTTCGTATGAGTGGGAAGCGTACGGTATTGGATGATTTTCGGCGCGTACACGGTACGGTATGCAGTAACACTGAAATGGCTTCCCATTTTTTCCTGTGAATCATCCAATCACAACGTGTAATTACAGCTTCGTTAAAGTACGGTACAGATACAAATTTGCCTTAGCGATTCCCTTGCCATTCATACGAAATCCGCTCTGATCATGGCGTTCATATCAGTATTCAAAAGAAAACTTGTTTTCAAGGCGACTTAAGACTATTTTAAGCTCTTTTTTCCTGACGCCATAACGTCGCAAACAGCTGTTAGAGGAGCGATGATATTAATTAGATAAAACTGAAAATGTTTGTTCCTCGTGCTTTCAATTTAGTTTGACATTCAAGAATTAAGAGAGTCATAAACGTAATATGAAAGGCTCGTGCAGCGAGCCCGGAAATACTGCCCAACCCGCGCTGAAATGATTATTGGTGAGCTTATATTTACTACTAGTTTGGTTCTGTATTGCTTTTAGATTATTCAATGCTTCACTCTTTGATATAATCCAACGAGAACTATAAAAACATCTTGTAGATAAAATATTAGGTCAATATATTTTCACATGTTGTATTATATAAACGCTGTGATCCTTCTCAGGCAGTTTTATAAAGAGTTTTGAATGTCACGACATAATCCCTTACTTTTCAAGGTTTTTGAAATATTTTTGTCAATTAATTCTCGTTAAATTTTTTTTGGTAATTATGTGTAGATCGCCGATTTAATTGAAACGCTTTGAAAAATTATTATCGAGTTTCAATATTCAAATCTCAGAACCACTCAACATTATTATACCCAGCTAATATTTGATGGTTGCTCCGCTCTGGTGCTTCAACTCTCCTGTGGTTTATTCTTCGAAGCTATAAGAACAATCTTTCACAGCTGGAAAAGGCAAACACTAGAATCAAGGGTAAGAAAAGAATTTAACGGCTTCACAGCCACGAGTTTACTTGATTTATTACTTGATTTGCACTCTTGAAGTATTTGCTGTTTTGTAATCATTTTAAATCGTAGCTTCAAACGGAAAACTGAGGCCCATAGGCGCTTCCTCGACTGAAGAGTCGTTTGATAGTGTAAAAGCGTTGATCATTTTATAGTTACCTCTTAACCCGCATCAGTTTTTTTTTAGCGCAAGTGTAAAAAAAAAACTTAATCGCAATATTTTACTGATAATCTTTGGATTAGTTTATTAGTTTTCTAACTTGTTTCTTTTTAAGCTTGCTTCGAATCGTTTTTTTTTTTTTAGCAAATAAACTCCGTCTTTTAGTAATTAGGCGGTTATTTGTTTTCCGTGCATAGCTTAGATCT
This sequence comes from Stichodactyla mertensii, assembly GCA_011800005.2. NCBI lineage: Eukaryota > Metazoa > Cnidaria > Anthozoa > Actiniaria > Stichodactylidae > Stichodactyla > Stichodactyla mertensii. The sequence goes on from JAAAQI020192884.1 coordinate 15,871, forward strand.
TACCAATTACTCAAATCCTGATTCGAAGTTAATTTTAATGAATCTTGGCAAGAAAATCAATGGTAGACGTTAAAGTTAATAGGTTTTTTAAAAGATTTATGCGTATTTTTTTTTCGGGATAGAGCAAATGTGTTTATTTTAGTGCACCCACAGTTTGATGGGGATTTGGTTTAAAATCGTGACAAATGCCGTCCAAAGAACTCTTCTCCTAGATAAGCGGATACACTGGCGATTAATTCTGAGGAAATTTCGTAAAATTATGGTGATTTAGCTAGGTATAATTGTCAGTAATAACTAATTATTTCGTCCTTTTTCTTTCAAGTCCACGTGGAAAGGGAAAAAATTGATTTTTCATCCTCTTGAAGGGTTAAGAGAGCGTACCGATGTAAATTTGAAGGTCCCTAAGCAGCTAAGTATGGAATAAATAAATAACAAATTTCCAAAGAATTATAATAGACTCTTGTTCCTTTTTAGTTTGTTGTCTTTCGATTGGTCAATGCAAAGTGTATCGCATTAAAAAATTATATGATCCCAACGTAAAAACTCAAAAAGAGCCGCTTATCGTTTTTATCGTCTTTCGATTTTCACTAAAAAACGACTTAATGAAAAGCCATTTTTCATTTTAAACTACCAAATAAACATTAGTTATGTCGGAGCCCTTTGTCTTGACAGAACATGTCAGGATTAAGTACTGTTTTTCGTAAGGATTTCGTAGTAAAAATTGCTCTAAGGAGAATTTCGTATGTGCGATGCAAAGCAAGGAAATAAAAAGTGTTGACTATTTGACGCACAGTCACTCAACGACCCAAAATTTCAGCGGTTCCATTAGGGCAAAAAGTTAACTACCTTGTATGCTGCCATTCTCTGTCGTCTAGACTAATTTCACACTCTACACCAAGAAACCTCCAGCCCTTTCTTAGGACGGTAGAACGTAATAGCTCTATGAGCTAATAAACCTGTGGCCCTCGTTCCGATGGAAGTAGAATTTAGAAGAGTTCATTTTTGCGGAGGGAGGAACATGAACCGGAGAACCGTGAGAAAAAATCTTGAAGCACAGGAGAGAACCAACAAACAACTCTATTCACACGTGAAGCGAGCCTGAGTATCGACCCCGCGATCCCAGTGGTGAGAAGGCAGCGCATTAACGGCACACAACATCCATGCTTCCAAAATTTCTCTATGGTATATTTATTTCTGAGAATGGCTAAGGTCCGTAATTAAGTAAGTGAAATACCTTCTTTTCTTTCTACATTTATGTTGAAACAAATATAAATACGCAATATGAACAAGAAGACACTAACAAAATGGCTTCCCCCAGAGATCTGTTGTGGTACCTAATTGTAAGACTAAATATAGCCTACTATATTACTCTCCTTGATCATGGCGTGCTGCAAGGATTTAGGGCACCCTTCTTAATTAAGGAGTTTCAGCTTCTTGTATTAGAAAAAAGCTCAATGCATATCAACAAAATGGCTTACCCCAGAGATCTGTTGTGGTACCTAATTGTAAGACTAAATATATCCTACTATACTACTCTCCTTGGAGTAGTGTTATGGCACCTTTCTCGAGGATTATCAGCTTCTTGTATAAGAACACCCCCACATTCTATTAATACTGTCCAACTTTAAATCCATTTAATATATGAATCTCATTGTTCTCGGAGTATTAACCTTAATGATGAGAAATAAGAGACAATATCAGTTTTTGTAATAATGATTTCATTTTGTGCCTCTTATGGAATAAGGCAGTCTGAGCGTTATCATGGTAGCACTATATTTTTAGCATTTATAATGGTATCTGCGACAATAATTCTGGGATAACCCAAGGATCTGTTGCACTACCTCTGGCGGCCGCTCAACCAGACAAAATCCTATGTCGACAACACTTTGGCGGTACCCCAAGGATCTGTTGTAGTACCTTTGGCGTACTATTTGCAACACTCAGCACGCAGATAACATTTTTATCGTCAAGCGGGCCGCAACAGAAATTTTGTGGTACCCCGAGGATTTGTTAATGCACCTCTGGCATTATCATAGGCGGCCACTTGACGCTACAAAATCCTATCTGCTATAACACTCCAGATCCAATCACTTTGGTCGGGTAGATTTGACTTAATTCTTTTCTCACATCCTTTCAGAGCATCCTGAACAACCTTCCTGTTATTTATGGAGCCATCATTTCATTATCAAATCTTGATACCCTCAAATTGGTTTTAAGGCCGTTGCTGACGTAATCAGGTCATGTCCGTTCTCGCTCACTATTGGCTAGGGGTTGGTCACGTGATTTATTCCATCATTGGCTGTCTCTTGTTATCATTTTTTTAATGTAATGAATTATAATGTTAGCCGATTTCCATTTCTGTTGCCATTGAAGCAAAGTGCTCGTTACGTACTGACTCCAGCGCAAACAAGGTTTTCTGTTTGTTTGTTTTCCTGTAGACGTTGTACCTGAAGAACCTGAGCCCGAAAGTTACCGAAGAAGATTTGGTTTCACTGTTCGTCCGATTCCAGCGCGAAGACGGAGCCAAGCTCGTTTTTCGACTGATGAAAGGACGCATGAAGGGGCAAGCTTTTGTCACTTTTGAAGGTATGTATGTATGTATATATGTCATTAGGTATATTAAAAATGGTGTGAAGAATTAAACAACACTCAATAAACGACAATGAGAAGAAAAAAAAAAGATGCCAAAAGAAGCCTAGAAATGGTTTTAAAACAAAAGACCCTAATTATATAAACTGAAAAGAAACTTCTGGTAATTGGTCAAGAAGATATAGCCCAAAATCTGAGGCGCCTTTGAAGCTCGAAAATCTACAGCCGAGAGTATTTTTAGTCCTTATGAACGACATTTTATGCTCGCATATCTAGTTATAATCAATAAAATATATTTTAATAAAACGCTTAAATTTTGTATGAAGAAGGTTGATGCTTTTAATTTATAGTCTAATGGCTTTAAAAGACAACTTCTTTGCTTAGTAGCAAGAAAGCTACATTTTGATTATTACACGAGTTGATGTTACTCATGAAATTAAGGTTATTATATAGAATTTTCTTTTTTGTCTCTATATACATAGATATTTCTTTAGCAGATATTTTTGAATGTAAGCATCGACAGAAATTAAAATTTAATAACATATTCCTCATTTCGTAGAGCACTTGTAAAGTCAAATATTAAGACTTGTGTCGACAATTCTTTTTGTCCAGCTGCCTCTCCAGTTTTTTATTTCCTCCTAACTTATTCAATTCGTTTTACTTAATTAGTCAGTGGAAACTTGAACTTTGAGGACTCGTTTTGGATCTAGGATAAAAAATACACAAAATTGAACATATGATTGTGAGGCATGAATACGTACGTTAAGATAAAACGTAATGTTGTTCATTATTTGAAATTTATTCTTTATACAATATCATTTTCTTTATATATATATATATATACATACATCATCTTATTTCTAGTTTCTCTCCTTTCGTTTCTTTTCATTTTCCATTTCTATTCCTATTTTCTATTCATTTCATTCCCTTTCATTTTCCTCTCCTATTCCTTTGCCTATATTTGCCCTAATTTTGGCATTTCCTTTCCATTTTTTATTTTATTTTTCTCATTTTCTTGTCACTTTTCATTCTTTCCTTTTTCTTAATAAAAAGAAGCACTTATTGAAAAAGTCATTTTTACGACTACAAACAGCCTGCAATAAACAAGATTGATTGTTGCCCAGAATTGACCTCTGTTTGATGGCACACAGCGAGATGAAGATATTTTAAAAATTCATGGCCATCAGGAAAAATAGGTCTACGACTGACTGAGAAAGTGAACAACATTTTTGAAGCCCTACCTTGATCTATTAAGGGTTTTATATTTTCTCATCTTTGTGGTAATTACAGCTAATTTACATACATAGTTTTTCATTGGCTTTAAGATTCCAACGTGAAACTGTGATGACTACCATGATAAGTTGAATACTATACAGGTACAAGCGTTTGTAAATAGGTTAATTACCGATGTGACTTAAGTAGAGTCTGATGACTGACAATCTCTCTCCCGTCAGTGTTTTTCTCTCAAGTTAATTTCCGAGCAAGCGGTACTGAGATGAGACGCTGCGTTGAAGGTTAATGAAAATCTGTAGCGTCACTTTTTTCTTTTCGTTTTATTTATTTTACTTTTCTTTGCTTTCTTTCTTTCTTTCCTCTTTTCTTTCTTTCTTTCTTTCTTTTTTTTTACACTTGACCAAAATTTATATTAAACTCGTTATTAATTTCCATGTCAAAAACTGTTAATGATGGCATTTGTAAAGACTATCTTTTCCATTTTATTACGTTTAATTTAAAAATTATACCAAGCTATTGCAATATTAATGTGAAGGTGTAAACAAAGGTTTCTCATATACATGTATCGTCCCAAGGGCTGTGTGTATGAAGCTAAAAATGATTGATTTGAAATTGAAGGTAATTAGTTGGCAAAAACAACCAAAATATGTATTTTTTAATAAAATTTGAAAACGACTGAGCAAAGCTACTTGAAGAGCTCATTTGGGTTTATTTGTTTTTTATTAATCCATGTGGGGTGGTTTGACTGGCTTGCCATACCCCGTCTTCTTAGGGTTAAAAATAGAAGGTATGACTGTTATTAAGGAAAATTTTCAGATCTAAAATATACATCTTAGGGCTTAGGTTTAGCCACCACCTTTGTACTAAATCATGGATAGGGTCCTGATGTTTTTGTTTTTGTTTGTTTGTCTGTCTATCTGTTTGTTTATCTATTTGTTTTTGTTTTTTTGTTTGTAATTGTTTCTATTCTTTTGTTAGTGTTTCTATTTTTTATTTTATTTTTATTTTTTTGTTTTTATCTGTAATTTTTCCTGTCTTTTTTAGTTTCTCCGTGTACTTTTAGTTGACTTTTCCTGCTCAGGCTGCGTTGCATCAGAACTTTTTAACCCTGACACACTCCTTTAGCAAGGTTAGATTCGAACTTTTTTTTTTGGACTTGTTTTTTTCCACTCAGGCTGCGTTGCATCAGATATTTTTAACCCTGACACACTCCTTTACCAAGGTTAGATTCGGACTTTAAAGTTCAGTTAGTGTTTTAATGAATTATAGTTTTTCGTCAGACAATAGCTTTCTCTTACACCTATCCCTAAATAATACAAAGAAATAACTCGCCTGTTGTATCAAATTTCTAGATTTTACGAAAAAACAAATCATAACAAAACAACCTAAAAAAAAAAAACAAGCTAAACGTACACCCACGCAGACTACGCAGACTGGCTTGCACACTAAAAAACAACAAACCACAGAAACTTAGAAATTAAGTACATATGAGTAGAGCCAATGTCTAGGCCGTGGTTTTAATTCAAAGTTCAGTATTAAGCTAGGTTTTAGTATGTGATACAGTGCGTAAGATTCGTACAGCTCTCATCAAACCTGCCTTCAACCGCACTAATAGATTAAGTTCGGTTGGCATACGTTACCATAGAAACGCACTTGACAAAACAGAATTGAAATTTTAATTTGTGTCTCAAGATGACGGCGAGTTTTACGTACTTCGAGGAGAGCTCTTCTTTTATTCACATTAATTTGTTCGTAATTGCTTGTAAAATAAACAATATCCAATATTTGAGTAAGAGAATTGATCTTGGTTTTTCTAGTTCGTTAAAGTTCTTCAAATCGGAAAATGTTGCGCTGGTCTTTCACCCTAGTTACCGGTGTGTGGCATGTCTGCTATACCGGTGTGTACGTTTTACATTAGTAAATACCGACCGCATACAAATGTATGTTAGTCATATTATAGAGCAAGGAGACACTAGGGAAAAACGTCTGCGCGTGCGTGCATAACAGCACGTTTTCTAAGAATTTAAGAGAGTTTGAGTGAGAAAAGAAATGTTCGTTTTCTCTGAGTATACAAAAAAGTT
>JAAAQI020192995.1:0-21766 GCA_011800005.2 Stichodactyla mertensii
TAGCTTCACACCAGTGGCCCAGGGGAAGTGCAATAGGCCAGCATGGTGGTCGTGAGCAAGGGGGGTCCTACATGGACACCAGGTTCACGCCGGGGTAATGAGCCCCGCCCCCCTAAAAAATGAAAAACTACTAAACTACTAAACTGTAAACAGAATAAACATGACCACTACTAACAAGATTAACCTCTTGCTATGATCAGTGAAATTAGATCTCTCTCTATCAGAACGACTAGTCCTTTGACGCTCTGATCCATGTGAGAGGCGTTAGAGAAATTAGGTATGTGCAGCCCATAGTAAATACAGGGCATATAGAGCATTTAAATTTGTCATTCTCAAATAAAAAAAAGATTTTATACTGCTGGGATATTTGGCACTATTCAGCGGTTGTGCCGTTAAATCGGAAATCTCTATTAAAACATGGCTACAAGTTCGGAACAGAAGTCCCGAACTGTTTATGGGTTTCTGTTCGATTTAAGGGTCACTTGGGATAGCGAGCCGTTGCAAATATTCCCACGCAGTTTGATGCGATTCAATAAAAAGAAAAATAAAATATTGTTCTCTGAGAATTGAAGACTTATATTTATATATTTTTCGTCCCAAACGGGGTGAAACTAAAGTGAAACAAATCTATCCGAAATTCGATTCTGCCTTTTGGAACGTAAAAGGCGGATGCCATGATCTGCCAACTTAATTATAAAGGTTTGCTCATAAAAATATATTGGAATTTTTCTCAGCGCATTACTTCAGGCGAGTCCAAGTTGGTCGGAAGCCTGACTTTTAACCGCCTACTATGGGCACTCCAATGAATTATAGGGTAACTTTTGGGTTTAATTAGTGGGCCGGACTTCTGAGATTCCAGATTGATCTGATTAAAATGTAGGAGTGGTGACTTGTGTAGCATTTCCAATTCCTTCCAGAACATAGTCATAATAGAGAAGATTTCGTATGACTGTGAAAAAGTCGCGGCACGGTCAGTGGCGTAAGCGTGCCTTGCCGCGACCGTGATGTTTTCTAGAATTCTAAAGTTCCTTGCCGCGCCTTGACCGTGTCCGCGCCGTGTTCGTGCCGCGACTTTTTCACAGTCATATGAAATCTACTCTAAAAAGAACTGCATCTGATCTGATGATGGTATGTTACCCTGGCAACCTCAATTTATACTCCGCTGACTAAAACAAGAACTCTGTTGGCCCCTAGCCGTCACGTGGTGTAATTTTTGCTAATTTGTTTTACGGTCAACCAAAATGTTTGGACAGGCCGTATGAATGCATTATCAAGTCGATGATTTATTCAAAAGTTAGTACATTCGTACGGCCATCGGACAACATCCGAACTTTTTGGTGACTATAACGCAACGTATACCAAGTGACGGCTAGGGGACGATTGGTGAATTCTCATTACCAGAGTCTTCCGCCGGATTTTGGTTCAGCGGTTTTACGTCTTTCATTTTTTTGCTAATCCGCTGACCAACTACCGTGCAAGTTCAATTTGCTTGATGAGATTGGTTCGAAATCTTTCATTAAATCCACATCATAATACTTTAGGATAGAAAACAATTATCTAATCGCTTCCAATTAACGTTATTCGAACTTCGCAAAAGTACCAAGCCAACAGATTATTCCTGTATTCCATGATATAAGTGTTTAACTCGTTTTTTTAATTTCCAAAATTGCTCGCCCAATTATTTCTTGTATTAAATCATAGTTACCCTAGTCACAAATGTGATTATGGAAGTGTTTGACGAGATATTAAATTTCCTTGGTGTGATTGATTGCCACGTTACTGGCAAAGATATAATTTCTTTTTTGGTCTTTTGATCTTTTCAATCTTTCTTTCTTTCTTTCATTCATTCATTCATTCTTTCTTTCTTTTTCTTTCTTTCTTTCTTAAGCTTTCTCGTTTTTTCCCTTGCTTTCTTTCCTTAAGTATTCTTGTTTACAAGCTGTAATTTTCCTTTTGTCCCGTCTCTTTCACTCCTTCATTCTTTTTTTACGTTGTTTTTTACCTTTTTAGTTCCAGTTCCATTTCCTTTATCGCACGCAAAGTCAGTCATTTAATTACATCGGACATTTCCCCTTCTCGTTCATTTATTTTATTATTATTTTCCTATTTACTTTCAATTTCGTCTTAGTTATCTTTTGTCCCACGCGGCGAGCTTCAGCCGAATTCAATCAAACCGTTCTCCAAGGTCGATCATAGAATGACGGCAGATTTGTCATCGGTAACTGCTAATTAAGCGCTTGAAGCAACCGAGGTATGATACATGGATCTAATACGCAAGCAATCCAACTTGACAGCAAACTGAGACGATTAAACGCTTTCATATTCATTAACGCAACTATCCTCACACCAGTCACTTGTTTGTTATGGCGCGTACGTCTTGAAGTATAGCAAAGTTAATAACAAACCGGCTAACAAGATGGATCTAAGACAGATTAATTATCTCTAACTAGCGTCCGGCGGCAGAACCTAATAGTATCTTAAGCCGATATGCTAATTGGTCGTCAAGGTAACCCGAAATGTCATTTCCAGATATGCTGGAGCCCGTCAGTACTCTCTTTTCTTCGTGGTTTAAGTTCGTAGGAGTTTAAGTTTTAGTTCGAGTAGTTTGGTTAGTTAATTTGTTACGGTATGTAGTGATGAAGTTTGATGTATGTATTGGTGGTCCGTTATCAAAGGATGACTTTATGACGAGGAAATTAAGTGTATAGTAGTATAGAAAGTGAGAGATTACGGACTCAAGATAGAGCTGGACAGAGCTATTAATTTGTTAAAGGGGAACTTGTGCGAAAATCGCCCGAAATTTAACTCACCTGAAACTTTACTGGCATAGTGTTTAAGACAGAATAAACCCTGAAAGTTTTTTCTTGATATTAGTCCTATATGGGAAGTATTATATTTTTGCGAATCTTTAAAGCGGGGTCTGTGACGTCATCTATTCAACACTAAACATTGCTCCACGCGGTTCTATGTTGTTTTTCTGAATTTTGTGATCATCGCTACTTTCATTCTCAGTATTAAAGAAAAGAGACGAAAACCGAAATAAATTCTAATCGCAAGTAGTTAAGTCGCAAGTTAAGTCTCTCTGCCGACCTTAGGGCTTCATAGAAATAAAATACATGAAGAAGTAACATCAATAGATATATCAATTTATAGTCCTATTTATATTCTTGTGATCAGTATAAATATCTCGTGTAAAAGTGTGGTATTATTTGTTCTTAAAACACGCTCGACTGACAAGACTTGACACGTGACCCATGCACTGTAAGAAACTAGTTGCAAAAAAAATTGGAGTTTCTCTTGTGGAAGATCGTGTAGAAGATGTCTACAAAGCCTTGTGCAATTATTTAATTCAAAACGTAGGGGGAAAAAAGCACTTTTATTGATAGTTTGTCTTTAATAGTCAAACAACAAGCTGATTACATTTTACCATCTCGAGTATTTTTTTTTTCAATCTCGCAAGACAAAACGAACTTGTATGTGTACAATAGTATAGTAAATTGAACAGCAACTCTTGCCACATAATCTTACCATAATCTTACAAAGAAATCCCTAATCTTAACGTATCCAACCGATGCGTCACCATGGCAATCGAGATCTGATGTTACGAATGAAAATTAATATTTCGTCAATTAAAATTGTTCGCCAATTAAACGAAACCTCTCGACCATCGATTCTTTCATTAAGGTTTTTCGAGGACGCTGACAGCTTGATTTATTGTTCGATTCAAGGCAATTTTCGTACAGGTTTATACTAATTATTCATGCTAAGCTAACATCAACACGTGCTTTATCTCATGTAGTCTCATGCATGCGGTCTCTTCCCGTCCTGTCTTAACCTTAAGACCAGAACTTGTGCGTGGACAGCTGGTCGCGTTCAACCAACATTTTGAACCTGTAAAAACAAATATTTTGCTTTAAACAGGGACGAAAACAATTCGAATAAAAGCTGTGTTCAAAGCTTCGACAACTAATCCCTTTTTAGCAATGCTAGCACCTTCTGAACCAAGTTTGATGAGTTTGGCTAACAGGAAAAATATATCGACTGGCGCATGATATAACAACTTTTTCCTATAACTCAAACTTTTTCACCGCAATTGCATTAAGGTTTACGATAAATGGCAAGTCTAACAGGGCTTTCGTGAAAATTCATAACTGCAGTCCTTGACAAGAACTTTGTTTGAAAAATTATAAAAAGAAGCAACCGTAGCGGCTCGTGAAAAGGGATTGAAATCAATTTCGAGCGCGAAATTCATTTGCACCGTTAAAAAAAAAAAGAAAGAATTAAGAAAAAAAACTAAAAACAAAAACAAGAGAGAAATTAATAGAAAAGGAAAAGACGAGGAGAAAAGTAACTGGATTTGCTGTCCTTTTTATTAAGTTTGATTAGTTTCCCTGTTATCCACACAAGGAAAAAAGAAATGGTTGATTTAAGGAGGGCTTAGAGTCATTAAATATTGGCCAACATGCCTCTAAACCCCTTGTAGTTAGTGTGTTTTATTTTATAGATTATAAAGCCGGATCAGTTGGAAGGACTAACACCCATATCTATATCCTATACATAAATAATCATCATACAGGAGTTATAAATGCCACTTGGAAACTCATAAATCATATCTAATAACACAGTAAAGTCATTCTGCTATCACATTTATCTATATTAATGGTTTTCATTATGACCGTGTAACTGAATATCGAGCCTGCTTGGTTTTGATTGAATCGATATTTTGTGCAATTTTGGCTGTCTTGTGCGCGAGTTTTTTTTTTTTGCTAATTTTCTTCTTATTAAAAATTAGGTATGTACAAATTTTCATTTTCCTGAATTTTTTAGTATATACTTTTTAATAATCGGCTACAAAAGGGTTATTTTCAGCGTTTAGCCGAGAAGAATATTTGTTATTGCATCAGTTATTAAAAAAAAAAAACTCACTTATGAGTAAAACTAATATCGGTAAGGTCAAAAATAGTATAGTTCTCTTCGAAATGAATTATAAAGGGAATAACATTAAAAAGGGGTAAATATTCTTCATTGATGATTTATACTTGTGACAGCCTCAATTTAAAGCAACACAAAGACCGTGTACAATGCTCGGCCTGTGGCTATTCTTTTAAGAAAGAATTTGATACAATAAGAAACATCAACCAGTTATGTAAACACGACCAGTCTTCAACCTAAATATTAGTACTTCATGCGATAAAGCTAGAGCAGAACCACTCAGATTAGAGGAAAATCTTAACCAAGGAATGTAGTTTCGATTCCAAGGAAAAAAAGAGAAAACTACCGCTCCAGCTAGAAATTCTGTCATCCGGATCAGTTACTGACTCAACAGATCACGAAGTAAGAAAATTTGACCGTTAACTCTCAATTCTTTAATGAATATTTTATGAAACTAATGGGAAAACGGGTGTTATAATGCAGTGAATAACTGGTGGTCACATTGACGGGCTTTGAATGATAATAGCGTTTCTATTTCTTTTGACTTGTAGACTTTATCAATCTATAATTGCATTGCTTTGTAGAGAGACAACGATTAGATGAATGAAATCCTCGGACTAGTAAGTTCTTTCTATTAACTCGCTCATGGATGCTGTCGTTCCTTTTTACGGTACCAAAGCGAACGACCTCTACAGTTTTTCACCATTATTACAACTGCAGCGAGAAAGGTAAGCGATGATCGATTTTCTTGCTAAGTACTTAGACTATTGGCCTATTGAGCTCGGGATATTATGAAATAAATCTGTTAATTCAAAGATATTCATAACAGCAAGGGCTTTTATGTTCATTTAATTATCAGCGTTTATGAAAACATACGAGCGAAACTTAACGATAATTAAATATGGCTGATTGATAACAAAAAGTTTCATTACAAAATTATTAGTGTTCAGAAGAGACCAAGCAAAATTACCTCGATGATTTGAAGCTGATTCGTGTTTTTTCACTCCAGTTTCAAAAAAATAAGCTCACAAGCACGTGGTTTATGGTAAACACGAATCTCATTCTCCACGTGTTTTAGCGAGTAGCCGTGAGAGCAGCGCCCATTTACAAAATACTAAATCAAATTGGAAAATGGACCACCCGCCAGAGCATAGGTATTGGGTTTTAAACGTGCAATGAGACAATATTCAATATTGTTTATTTGTTTTATATACGCAATAGTCCCAGCACGAAAGTCCTTCCCAGCAATAAAAAACTGCAGCGAATACTAAAACCATGAAAAAGAGAGTTTTCCAGTCTTTTCCAAAGAAGAGCGTATAGAAATATCCACGTTACCCGTGTGTTGCATTACTCAAAGTTAATAAATTTGATCTAAAAACAATAAATAAAAAACGAGCTAAATGTAAGCACCTTTAACTATCACCTATCAAAGATTAGAGAGTTTTTCATTAGAAAAATTTCATATGAATCATAATTAGAAATTGTTTTAATTCATTTGATGGTATTGTTTGGTTATCACCAGATTGAATTTTAATCATTACTCGTAACGTTATGTTGACAAAAAGTTTTCGGCGCACAGATTAATTAAATTTGTCAAACAGGTTTTCGTGGCAATAGTATTTGTTTTTCCCACTATGACACGGGTCATATATACGGTCTTATTAGTTCTGTGAAAAGACAAAAAAGTAAAGAATAAAAGTCGCTGAACTCCGTAGACGCACTCTCTTGTTTTGACTATGTGAGAACGACATCCAACTTGACTTCAATTAATTTTTTTTCTAGAATAAGTTTTAAACATTTCATTCTTAGAGTTTTTAGCTCAAAGAGCTCAAAGATCCAATTAAGCTTTTATTTGTTTCTTATTTCCCAGAGTCAGTAAGTCATTTTTATCAATTCAAAAGATCCCGATAATTAAAATGTATCCAGGAAACTCAATTGCCACTTTTATATCTGAAGATACAAAGATCTATATCACACAGTTTTGTTATTTGACAAGCCAGTCAAACATGCGCTCAATATTATCCCTGGACGAGCAGTTTTGATCATCTACCCTGGTTGGAGTTCAATTTGTTTTCAAATACAAGTTCTGACATTCACTTCGTTTTTATTACAGGCAGTTCTATGACACAGGTTTCCCCAAAGCCACTGTTATTGACCGGTTTGTATTTGATCAATTTCAGTATTTTTATTTGTTTATTGGGCTCTCGGGTGATTAAAAAATCACCTAATTTAGCGATACACCTCTATGGCTTCGCTCAATATCCATTTGATTAGATTACAAACCAATTTGGACTTTTTCTAAGAGGAAACAACGCCTGTATTTTCTTGCCCAACTGATTTTAAAATGTAAATTTACCGTTGATATCAGGGCCTTGAAGATGTTCACGAGCGATAACTCGCTCTCCGCTCGTTCAAACCGTTATCCGAGAGTTTACTCCCACATCGAGTCGATGCAACTCTCCCGCGTCAAAGGCCAACAGGTAAGCACTAATTCAGACGAAGCCACAACTATTTATCTCGGCTGATTTTGTTTAGACTCGGGCATTACCGCCAAAAAAAAGTAAAAATTACCTGGAATCAAATTTCACTGTCGCTGGCATTTTTTGAGTTTCAATTCGGGGACTGATTAGTTTCATTATGTTAAGGAGTAAAGTCATGCATTCATTTCTCTGTTAACTCCGTTTTGTCCCGGCCGAAGTACAAATGAAAGTATCCCTATTTGTTATGACTGGGTCGAATAGAATACGAGTGTATACGTAGTCCTTGGAGATAGCACATTTCGCTTTTATTTTGTCTTAATTTTATATCTAACGCGCAATGTCAGTCAAATTTAAGAGACATATTGATTTCGTGTCTGTTTTCCGTTGATACCAAATTAAAAAGTTGATATTGCGTCCGTGACAAGAAGTATATCAGCTCGAACATTATCGAACGAATAGATACGAATTTTTCCGTCTAGCTCAGAAAGGACACAGTAAGAATTAGTGGAAACTTTACAGTTACCCGATGAATTGACTACTCTACAAATTCTGCTCGGCTTCGTTTTGGAACTAAAATTGATTAAATTTTTAACCGCGGTTTTTTGATAAAAGTAAATTGTTTGGGATTTGAAATTGAAATGTATCATTTCCGATGTTTTGAAATTTTCAGGTTTGCTAAAAATTTAGTAGCTTTTACTACGTAAACTAAAAAGATAATTTTACCCGGGGGGATAAATTTAAGAGAGAATTAAATAAGTTACCAACAGCTTTATGCGTGATTTGGACTAGTATTTACATGCTTCGAGTTCAATCTTTCGAAATTTTTATTAATTACGAATTTCTATCACTTCGACAACAAAATCATCGCCTATGAAATAGGAAAAAGTTCCTCACCATGGGAGGGTGTATGATTATTCATTGATGGCCCCGGCTCTCAAAATTTACTGAGTTGCTCCCCGAGCGCACAGTGCAGGCGTAATGCTCAACCTCAATAATAAGAAATACCAATTACGAGAGGTTATGAAAATATCAGCCGATCTAGGACTTCCGATAGAGGGAAGTTCTCGTTCCTCTGGAGTTCTAGCTATCCCGTAGGAATCGGCAAGTTTGTGTTTACGGACATGGATATAGATGAAATTAGCGAGTGAAAAAGGCCTTCTAAACTTGATAAAGCCTAGCTGATATAGGGGTTAAATTAATTAGTAGATTTTACCAGAATTGATTATGTAGCAGCTGGATGCTCGATCCATTTTCTTATTAAATCATTAGTAATAACACTGTTACCTTCGTCATGAATTAATTGTGGGAAAAAAGATTTGTGAAAAATGATTTTCATCACCGAACAAACAAGATGAAAAACTGTATCAGGGCTTTAACTTCGCCGACTAAATCGCCGCTTTTTCTCTATTTTAAGCGCTTTCACAAATCTCTTTGTAGATAATTTTAGTCAATGTATGGGGCAAATGTATCTATAACAATTCTTCACGTTTAGTCAGGTCTATAGTTCTATTGTTTTCGTAATATATATGTGGGCGTAAGAATTAGGAATTGTGCACCCCACTGCATCTTTTCCCCTTCGAATTCTTGCGTTGGGAATTCCTGATTTCTGCCCTTGGAATCGTGAATAAATTGAAAATAAATCGTGAGTCTAAAGTGGAATTAGTTTTCGATTTCGATAAGCGTTTTGAACTCGGGATTTAGCCGACCAAATTAATCGTAACCTCGATAATGTGAAATCACTGATTAAAAACTTCCCAATAAATAAAACGCTTGTCACGTGATTCAATTTAATTGTTTTTCTCGGGATTGATTAATTATCCGAATGTCATTGGCTGATTAAAACCTAATAGAATCATGTTTGTGATTGGTGGATATGTCACCGGATCTTGGAAACAAAAAAAGTACAAATTTATCGGGGAAGCGAGTGATTTTCGAAAGGAAAGGTAATGAAAATTGTACTTTGCTCCTAATTGTTTAAACTTTGTAATATCACTGGGAGTTTTTTTGGGGGATATTTCTTTGAGTTTGGGCTTTGTTTTTGTTTACCAATGAGATCGCGCGTTCTTTAGTATAGAGCCTTGTGTGTCGGATATTTGCATCGCGCATGTCTAGATTAATGATCTCAATGGAATGCCCCATCAAAGATCTGTCACTCGACATTTGAACCCCAACCGGGCTGAGATATGCCTCCATCCACGAAATACATACCGCCAACGTCAACTTGGTTTTATTTAATTCTTGCAAGGTTTTAAGAGAAAAATCGGTCCCAACTGTACAAAGTCTCGCGATGGAAAAGGGGACCACAGAGCCGGAACACGGCAGTGTAAGTTCGCTCATTCAAGTTCCACTGATTTGCATTTTCATTTGATAGCTCAGCTAATCTATTGATTAATCAAAATGGAGAGAGTGTATGGCTTATAGCCTCAGGTCGCCGGAGCTTTTCTCGTAGTATTTTTCTTAACACTATGGCTATTTTTTCAGACTGGAGAGAAGGATGGCTCAAAGGCTCTCTTAGAAAGAGATCGTCAAGCTAGCAACCGTAGCTTTGCAATAGTAGAGAGTAGAATGGCTGAACTAGATGACATCCAGCGATCAATGGAAGAGAGTGAAGATGTGAGTTTTGAGGAGCAAAAATACCGGCCTAGGAAGACTATAGGCTATGATGATGACGGAGATAAACACTGCGATCCTCCAAGCTTCGTCCAGAACACTCGAATCCCAAAACAAGAGTCCCCTTCGGAATCAGACCACGGCAACTATCTTAATTCAAGTCCGAACGTGGACAGAATATCATCTCACGAGTGGACATTCGAGGAGCAATTTAAACAGGTATATACCTATGATAGTTTTACATGGAACTTTAACCTTTGGGTCGAGAATTCCTTCAATGTGAACCCTGGTATGAGAATTACAGGGCCATATATAAATACTTACATTAGTATAGGGCGACCCTCAAGTTTACTAGCCAAAGCTACGCAAAAAATCTGATCTGCGGTTCTCAAAATCACTTTAGCCTAAACGTGAAAAAAAACATTTACTAGTTTTATGAGATCGTAATAATTCGGTTGCATGTTGATAGCTTTATGACACTTAAATAGCGAAGCCACTGTGATGCACACCGAATACTCGCATTCATCGACATTCACCCTGTGTATTATCATGCGTATAGACCTTTCAGAATCACCCTCGGATTATTAATATCAAAACCCATTGACACGGTCATCAAACGCCGGTATTTCTGGCGGCCATCCTTTTAAAAAAGGGCAAAATATTTAAATGTATTATGGAAGTCTTGGAGGGAATCAGTTTTTTGTTCTTTCAAGGGTGTAGGGGGCCCGTTCAATACTAATCAAAGAAAGTGTTTTATTGCGCTGGAGTTTCTCTTGTTATTGTTTCAAATCATGTTCTACAAGGTTTGTATTGTTGAAATTAAGAGGTTTCTCATTTGCATATTAGGTTTTGTGAGATTAAAGCTGTATAATTCAAAGCTACGTTTTTAATTCTTTAAAAATATTACCAAGGTTTGTTTCCCACTTGTCTGTGTTTATATGTGTAACATTGATACTAAAATTGATGCTTTTTGATCCATGATTCACACACACACAAAAAAAATTTTTAATGTATTTTGGTGATTATTTATATTTTATAAAGATATTTTCCAATAGTAATATCCATATGTAAAGCGTACATCAATATAAAAACTAATGGTAAGATCTCTCGTATTAATCTTTAATCAATTGGGATTCAGTTAATATTAGCCAACCTTAGATGAACACACAAAAAAATAGCCAATGCAGTTACGTTTCGATACAGGCTAATAACAATATTGTCAGTCAAACATCTGAATTGACATCTTTTTCCAAAGATTTTTCAACGATTGTATTTTATTAATCAAAGCTTCTATTGGTGTTTACATAGGCTAATGCTATTCCATGTTACCCTTGTTTGCTCATGGTTTCTATGTTTGAGGTCAAATAAGATCTTACAATCGTGCCAGCTGATTTGTACATCGTAGAAGTGGATATTCAAACCCAGATGGTTCTTGAATCAATAACAGTTTTCAACCCCATTGTCAGTTGGTGACCTGAACTTTTTCTTTTTCAAAAAAAAATACTGCTGTTTTCATGTCTTCTTTCATTGACATCTTCAGTTGTTATTCAATATTATTTCATATTTGTATTTATATATATATATGGTTGGCTATCAACACTGTCAGCCAGTAAATTCAAAACCGTCCCTGAATCTTTGCCAGCTTTATAGTAAACTTGATGATCTGGTACATGGTCCACTTGAACTAATATAGCCGACTTTTTAACATTCAACCACTGGCATCTACCAACATTATAATTACTTCTGCTGAACATGGTTTTTTTTTTCTGGTTTTTAATTAAGATACATTTGATTTCTTCCAGCCATCAATGAATCTTTCCACAGATAAGACAAGAAAGAAGGAGCCTCAATCTATTATAAATAAAAATCTAAAAATTAATTCCAACATGGGTTACAGGCAAAATATTTCCCAAACATTTGACCTAAAAATATCAATTAGCCCTTTTTTGTCATTTCAATTGTTTTGTAGCAATGTTTTTATGCTCTAAGAGATATTGTAATTTACATTTCTTTTCTAAATGTTCTTTAAAATAAAATTTAAGCATTATTAATAATAACTTCCAGTTTAAGCATTTAATTAAAAATAGTCTCGTGTAAGATCACTGAACTTGATATTTGACTCAAACAATATGTATAGCTTTGGTAAGTTTTTCAATTAGGCTTTCATTCCCCAAAAAATAATCTTGCTTCAATCATCATGAATATACAATTCCAATTCGAGATCTAATCAAACTAAATCTCTAAATTCAGTGCATACTTCCTGTTCATTAGGAATATTATCTATCTCATAAAGTAAATGTCGCACTATTGGTAATAAGGCGAATAACTCCTGGTTGATTTGATAGATTTAGTGTCTAATTCATTTAGGAAGCTTAAATGAAAATAATATTTCCTTGGAATTTTTTTTTTCAGATTTTAGATTTCAGTTCCTGTTTTGTGTTGTAGTATCAAAAACAAACAATAGAAACATCTTTCATTTCTTGTGGGATATGCTATTTTTCCTTCTAAAAAATTCCATTGAAATCTTTTAACTTTATCAAATTGATTTTGTTTGGCTTCTGAATTTTCCATTATTATTTAATGGTAAATTTGCTTATCTACCTCAATGTAAATGTGTTTTGATTGAGTTTTGTTAAAGCAAAGCACTAGAGATATGTACATACACTCTGTGATTGCTCTAACTTTATCTTGAATTATAAATAATTGTATTACTTTGATGGTCCCTGGTTTTAGCTGATAAACATTAAATACTAAGTTTATTTTTCTTTGCAAAGTGGTTCAACCAATGTAAATACATTTTCTTTATTTTTCAACAGAGGAACAAATACTGCATTTGTCATATTTTTCCTTTCTCGGCATTTTTACAATTACACCCATTTTTTTCTCCTCTTCATGAATCACCACATCATGTACCTTCATGTGATATTGCAGAGTAGTTATTTGATCTTCAAAGTCTAGCATACATTCTTTATATCTGGAGTATTGAGTTTTGATATATATTTTGAATAATAATATTGTTTATGGGGATTAGCAAGATACCTAATGTATATAATACTTAAAGAAGAGTTTGATATTATAGTCAGCCAAAATATAATAAATCTTAAGTCTTAAGCTGTGATACAGTTGCTATATATCTAAGGGTTCAAAATTAAGTGTACACAACTATACTCCAGAATTTGATATATGTAGTCTTTGGTGTTGCCTATAAAAATGGTATCCTTTGTGATCTTCTTATACCTTGTTTTTCATAGTAATCAGAGTTAATTTTCTAAGAGATAGAAGGATTATTGAAATTTTTGTCAAGTATCTTACACTGTTCTTATTCAGTTAATGCCTCTTCAACGTAGCACAGAAGATTTCTTGCTAATCTTCCAAAGTAAAAAAACCCATACATATGCAATCAAAGATAGAATTTTCAGTTCAATTCTTATTTAGGGCTTAAGTGTCTAGAGACTATAGTTGTCAAATTTCAACTAATTTCCTTAGGAATGTTGAGGATACAGAAGGTAAGACCATTGACTGAAGAGATGGACCCAAACATAAGAAGATTACACAGCTTAATTTACAGGCTATATTTTTTTGATAGGAAGCTAAGCCCGAATTCATTTGGTTAATACTTTTTATCTTCTAAATGTTTATGATTTTGTGACGATATGAATGATTTATTCTGGCCAATGTTCAATCTTGTCTCTGAGGTTTATGACTGATAGCCAACTGACCTACCAACATAGAATTGATAGATCTGAATTGAAATGATCAGAAAAGCCCGTGCATCAATCATTCACCCAAGGCTAATAATCTAAATTTGTGATCATCATTCATTTTTCCTTCCCATCTTTCAATTTCATCGATTTTTTTTTTGTTGTTGTTTTTGTTTTTGTTTTTTGTGTTTGAAAACAAGCAAACATTTCTACTCTGCTAAATTTAAACAATCTTAAAATGTTTACACTTTTTTGTTAATAAATTTTTATCTCTTTGTTCGTGACGCTATAGTTATTCTCATAAATATTAGACAAAAATATAATATATCCCATCTCTTCAAACAATCTTAACTTAGAATCGTAAACTTCGTCTTTAAAGTCGTCCATTTTTTATGAAAAGGTGTTCGAGCTTGAGACGAAAAAGATTCCTAAAGCAATCGATGAACGTTTCAATAAATTTTGAAAGATTGTTACTTTTGTGCAAAAAAGCGTTGTTTTAATATTGAAAGCCCAGGTTTAGCGTAAATTAGAATCGTTTCGCCTTAGTGGAGCATAAATTCCTATCCTAGTATGGTTAGGATTAAAAAAGAATTCTATAAATTATCATGGATGAAAGAGTGTCTTTTGAAAAGGGTTTTTAACATTTTTAAAAAAATTCCAAACATTAATACAGGACTAATACTGTCGATTCTGTTTTTTTAAATTAATGAATTCCACCTGAAAATTTCAATTTCCGTGAATGTAATATGAACTAATTAAAAAAAAACATGCATATTAATCGAACAGCTACGTCCAGAGAACTTAGATCTTCAGTCTTTGATTTATAAACTTCCCCCATCGCTGGTCCTTGTCTATTAGCTATCAAGGCTTGCATGGTTTTTCTTCAAAGTCGGTCTGATTAAGCATTCTTTATTCAGTACTGAAGATTTATTTATTTTTTTTATTTTTCTGTAAACCCCTCTGGTATAATTAGCGTCCGTGTTTATGATTTATTTATACGTTGAAAATTTAATTGTTTTTATTGTGCTAGAACATCTGACATTGTAAGATTTTTTTAAACGATTCCTCTATTAAGCAAGCAAGAAAGAATTGTATGAAAGAAATGTTTTATTTGTTTATTAATTTCGCGAAGATTGAAATAGAGAATGAGATGGTTAGAATAGCGCCCTCCTAAAGATTCTTACGCCTCAAAAACACGTCAACCCGAGGAGACTTTGTATTGCACGTATTTGGTTATAATTATCGAGTGAGAAAGATCATTAATAAGGCTATATTTCCTGTGTTTGCATTCCGTGTCAGCCTGGCAGTGACAGCTTTTGTTAATGTGGATTTTTTTGTTTATCAATTTTAATTGAAATAAGGCTGTTTAAATAGGTATACATAAGCTGTACTGGAAAATAATCGAGAAAAAGCGAAAGCGAGCGATAAGAAACGAAGTTCGGGTGAAAGCTGTAAACAATACTCCTCTGTTCTTTGCGTTTTTTGGTTATATTCCTCGAAAAGTAGCAAAAAAAAAAACTAGCAAAAATGATCTTAGGACTATCAAACGTATTGTTTTTTTCCCTTCAAAGTTAAAGAAGATCTGTCAGCTAGCTTCAAAAGGACCACTTTATGCAAACAAAATAATACAAATCAATAAGCTGTCTTATGTACACATTCTGCACATATGCGTGTTATTATCATTATTCTCATTAACGTTGTTAGATAAAGGAGCTTCGGTCCTTCATCAATTCCTATCAAACTTTTCTTTTTTCGTCTGACGCTATTCTCTCTGTATTTTATTCGTATGTTTCATATCTTGTCCTCGCAGACGCTTTGGCTGCTTCGACTGCCATAACTAAGGAAATACAAACGCTTTTAGAATAAACCTCATTACTTTTGTTTCTTTAGAGGATTTTATCTAGTTTTTTAAAGTTTCAACTCCGAGAGAGCGTTCCTATTTTAGGGGGAGCTAAAATTTGGGTCTTTTTTCGGTCTGTACTTCGTATGGTCTGAAAAAAAAACCCAGGTTTTTCCTCTTTGATAACAAAGCGCGCGAAATTGTGTGGCGGTACATTTATAGTAAATGTTTAATTGTTCGTCATTAAGGAACTCGCAGCTGCGATTGAAGGGATATATTTCTGAAGTGTATTAAAAATTGATCGTCTTGTTTCGCGGGGTAAAAGAATGAAATAAGC
The DNA here is from genome assembly GCA_011800005.2 of Stichodactyla mertensii. Lineage (NCBI taxonomy): Eukaryota > Metazoa > Cnidaria > Anthozoa > Actiniaria > Stichodactylidae > Stichodactyla > Stichodactyla mertensii. Next base: position 15,901 of record JAAAQI020192995.1, read on the forward strand.
AATCTCACCGCTAGGATCTAACATTTTCCCCTTAGAAATAATTCAACGCCGACGGTTTTTGTTTTCTCACGGTTCTTCGTTACAGTACATCTCCATTTCTACCTCACATGACACAGGAGTTTGAGTTTGTATTAAATTTAACAAGATTTAGACATCTTTATCACTGACCACAATCAGTTTTGCGTTTTCACAGAAGAAAAAATCGTTTCTTAATTTTGGTTCACCCTTAAAGCCACACAAAAATTTAGTAAAACCTCCTCCTCTTTTAAACCTCTAAATATAGCTTTATTAACCGGATTTTCTTCGGATTTTTTCAGTTTAATTCCTTTAAACCAAAAGATTCCAGATTATGAGATATCTGCGAGAGATAGCCATCTTTTTCACGATTTATAGTGAAGTTTGTTTATACTAAACTGCGAGAGAACAGAGCTATTACAAATGGGTCGACGACCAATCGATCGCTTGAAATCAAGCGAACGAGATTTCAGCTGTCCCCCGATTAAAGCAAATCACCTGTTTGTCGTCTTTGATTTTAATAATACTTGGACTTTGATAACTGCTAGGGAATTACCATATGCACTGGCTTTGATCAAAGTGGTGGAGATACCGACAAGGGCTGATAGCACAAGATAGCAGAATTAATAATCTGTCATTATTCAGTGCTTGACAACCTTCAGGAAATTGCAGAAGAAATTCTTTGAAGATCGCTTCTTCAGAGCACTAGCTCGCTGAAACCGGAATCAACCTATGGGCGTGTTATTCATACGTTTCGAGCCCAAACTTTCTGCTTCTTTTGCAATCAAATTCAATGACTATGGGGGGAGGGGGGAAAGCAGGGCGCGGTTAAGTCGGTTGCGGTCTTCATGCTCCACGTTTTTGATATCGATTTTTTTAAGATCATTTTTGATTTAATTCCAAGGCGAAATCTGGTATTTTCCTTTTTTGAGCCTTTAAATCATTATCTAATTCTGTGGCGAGCTTTCAAGGAGTTCTGGCACTTATGAGTTTTTTCGCTGTGAATATGTTAAATGTACGCGTTGAATAATTTATCGACCAAACAGCTCGCCCAACTCTATAATGAATTATCAAACTGGTTTTCATCAATAAAAAGCAATCCAAATCTTAGCTATGTTAAAATTAAAAGTGCTAAGGCATAAGTTGTGTGTCGTATAAATAAAGTATTTTTATCACTAGCATTCGTCTAAAATATCGAATATTATTTACTGAAAAGGTGCGGCCGTTTATTAGTTCGTGCTTTATATTTTCTTTATAATTACTTCGCTTAATAATTCGTAGATTAATTCAACTTCTAAAATTTATTCCAGCGCCAAGTCGGTTCTAGACACATGAATCAATGTAATGCCGAACTGCGGCTCGATTGACCTTGATTCTTGCTTCGGATTTATCGTCTATTATTTAGTAGGCAAAACTTGTGTTTTTTTCTATCGAGTGCTTCAACTTTAGCGGTAGGTACACCCAGGATAAACTTCGAACATCCTGTCAATGATAACAGCTGATATTTCTAGTCAATGAAAACCGCGATTAATTGATTTAAATGTAAAAACAACGAGACTGAATTCCGAAAAACCAAAACGATGTTTTTTTTACGCTGTTGAAAAACAGAGGGAGTGTAATAATTAAGATAATAAATTTCGTGATGATTTTCACCTTTTTCTTGGTTCAAAATCATCAATATAATTTTCATAATTGTTGGAAGGGTTTAAAGTCTTTGATACTCTGTTTTTGTATAAACACGAGGAGAATTCTTTGCTACGAGCTGAGAAGTCGCAATCATCGAGGTCTCACCGATTTGGTTTCATTCCATACTTATGTCACACTCCTTCGAGATCTTTTGGTGAAGTTTTTCGCATTTCATCTTCTAAACCTTAACGTTTCTAAATTCTGAAAAAAATAGTTTAATTCTGGCTGCTGGGTTGGACTTATTTTAGGTCACTATATAGCTTCTCTGTCATCGACTTTAATCCTTCTGCACGATAAGCCACCGAAAACATCCCTAAACATTCGAAATTGAAGTTCAAATTCTCGTCAGTTCTTCGCATGAATAGGAATTTGCTTCGATTGCATCTTAAAAGCATGCAACATTCTTTTCGTTTTCTTTGATTCGCCAGATACCAACCTTCCTTTCCTTTTATCTGTCGAAAAATTCTTTCATTATAATCATGAATAAAGCAAGTTATGTCTTCCTTTTTGACACTCTTCTTCTTTGTCATATGTTTAAAGTTATGGTTGTGTGCTAAACAGCAGTTATTCGTGTTAATACTGATTGTTTCACAAATAAAAGCTTAAAATCACAGCTGTTTTGGGAGACGTTTGTCTGGTTTTGTGAGTTAGCTATTTCAGGAAAAAAGTTTGTTTTATTTAAAAATCTCATAAAACTCTAAAATTCAATTCAATCTTTTGACATGATGGTTTGCATGGATTTTTGTACTACAATTTTGAATAATTAGTCTTAAACACGAAGAAAATTGAAGCAAAACATTCACTGCATATACGTGAAATTTAGAAATTCTTACGTTGAAAGGCCTTCAAAAAATTAACACCGTCAGCAAGAGAGTTGCCCAATCTTAACCGAACTTTCCTCGTTTTTCTCCCTAAGGCCCTAACCCAAAACTTCTATAAATTACTGGCATTTAGCAGCTCAAGATGTTATTGAGTAGCTGTGGTTTCGTGTGGTAAATTTACAAGTGAGGGAAAAGACTATAAGTTTAGAAAGTTTTGCCGCCGTAATATCATACTCTTGTTTCATTCAACTGTGGTATGAATAACTGACTGAATATGGCTTTCTTTTTCTTTTTGTTCTTCTTAAGCTGTACGAGTTGGGCGACGAAGTAGACAGAAAGGCTTTTCTGGACGATTTATTTACATTTATGCAGAAAAGAGGTAAGAATTGTGGCTGGCTGTCTACCAAGATATTCACCAAAACACCGTGTGTGTTGGAACACGTCGTTGGATATTTGAAACACAAACCACTTCCAATCCGTATTGGTCCAGTTTGTCAATAAATCCAGAGAAGCAGAAACAGTCGCAGCGTAAATATTTTATCGTGAGCGTTTCTTTTAGTATTAAACTGAGCAGTAGTAAATAGCAAAACCACATCATAAAACCGCCAACAACAAAATGATGACTGGCCGATGAATGAACGACTTTATAGTGTAAAAAAATCATGTTTAATAGTAATAAAATGAGTAATTATTATGTGAACGTGAGAAACTAAAAACCACAACCATAAACCACTGTCTACATCGTTTACAGTGATCGTCTGTCGACGGAGAAATGGAGTCTACAGAACGTGATTGAATGTGTGATTAAAAACTTATATACAACATCTTAGTTTTAGATTGTAAAAAGTTGCTTCGCAGTCAAATATTGTATTTTGAAGTATATCATTTGCAATACAGTCTGGAAACTGTGGTTGCTTTATTATAATCCAAACTTTAAGAGTTAATTCACTATCACTTTGTAACACTGAACACGAAGGCAAGGCAAGACATTAAATGCCATCTTTACGCATTTTTTTTGTGCGATTCTAAATTTTCTACACCATATTTTCTAGGTTTAAGTACAAAAGTTGTGGATTCAAGTAGCCTGCCTTGTAGACGTTTTTAGTCTCGGCTCGTTCCTTCCCCTTTTGTGGGGAGGGGAAGGAACGAGCCGAGACTAAAAACGTCTGCAAGGCAGGCTAGGATTCAAGGCGAAAGACAAATTCCACAATCAAATAAATCCCCTTTTTAATTTGTAGCACGGCAGGTTTAACTTAAAATTTCCAACGTTGAAGGCGCTAAACATTTTGGCAGTATTCAAGTTATGAGCTAATAGGACAAAAATCATCTCAAACTTTGTATTTTCGAAGTAGTGCTGAAAAAGGAAAGAAAGGTGTGCAGTTACAGGAAATTGCTCCTGTTTGCCAAATTTTTATCGGAAAAGCCTTGGGTTTGAAGCGCCTTGTAATTCAGAAAGCCAATGACCGTATGTATAGGCATTTAGCCAGTTCAAATTTATGCTTTTACGTGACTTTCCAGAGTAACAAAGAAAATAAAACAGTAACAGCTAACTGATAAACTAATTAGTCAAAAGGCGTAAATAGACCCTTTTCTCAAGGTTGTGCGCTCATCCAAATCCAAGAAACCTGACAGGCCACGACACCAGAACAGGAGCTTTATAATGAGAATTATACATTTCTATAAAATTTTTCAATAAGAATTCATAATGTGATTATTCTCTTCTTTAAATATATAGAATTTGTCTCAATTTTACTGAATTTGCGTTTTTCAGTTTTGTGGCCCGTCAAGATTGGATGCGCACGCAATAAACAGCAACATCAAAATTGGTAGTTTATTTGTTTATTTATTTTTTCGTTTCGCTTAGTGTTTGTTCATTTTCATAAACCGAAAGGAAGTAGTGAGGAAGACCAAACGTTTTGGAGCAAGAAAATCGAATTATAAGAAAATGAATCTTTTAGTTCTGTAACTTCCACTGCATATTCTTATTCATCACTTATTATCTTTTTATAGGTACACCAGTAAATAGAGTTCCTATCATGGCAAAACAGACGTTAGATTTGTATAAGTTGTTTCGATTGGTTGTCGACAAAGGTGGCTTAGTTGAGGTATGTTTCTTGCTCCATGTGGTGTGCTATCATCCATCTTTCCTGTAAAAGTTTTAAAAACTCAAGCTTTCGTCGGACGCCGACATCATCAGGAGAATGATATTTACATATACACAAGGATGAATATAGTGTACGAAGCAATGGAAGTGAAATGGAATGTACATACAAAGGGATAAATAAACAATTAAGTTAAAATAGAAGTTCTTTCAGTTCACTGCATTCGTCACGCGAGTTTATTTTGGGTTTTCTACTGCGAATGTGAGAGGCTTTCTCTTTCCTGTGTTTAATAAAAAAAAAAAAAAAAACGCAAACAGTAATATGTGATGAATCTCCAAAACTTGGACTTGCACTTTATCCAATTCCTTCTCACGGCTGACTTAAACAAATAGGGATGGCTTGGCGGTTAAACATTCGCCTTTCACTGGTGTATTTCCTATGGGTCAGGTAGATGGTTCGACTGATCCCTGTGAATACCACATGTGAATAATAGCCCTTTCCCAAGATATAGTTGACTTAGTCCAGAACTAGCCAAAGCCTTGATTTCAGTACGTACCATCGTTTACTGAGCTATGTACTAATCTGATACAATGGACTTCGGGATGATTAAACAAAGCGAAGAAGAGTTGTTGATTAAACAATAACACCACAAAGAATCTGCTACAGTAATGAATTCGAGGCTTTGGTTAGTACTGGACTCACTCAACTATCTTTTACGAAAGGACTATTGAGTTTGTTCTCTCCCTTGCCACGAGGGTTTCTCTCCGGGTTCTCCGGTTTTCCTCCCTCCTTAAAAATCGACATGTGAGTTGAGTCATAGTCATGGTTGGTGTTAGTGTGTTGTAAATATTGAATAGTTGTAGTGTGTGTTGAGGGAACCACACGGAAGAGCTCCTCACGGGGCTGTTCAAAGTAATATCGTTATTGTTAAACACGTAATACCTGTGTTGTCTCTTTCAGGTTATTAATAAAAAGATTTGGCGGGAAATTATCAAAGGTCTTAATCTTCCAGCGTCCGTTACTAGTGCGGCATTCACGTTACGAACACAGTGAGTAATCTAGAGTCTTACAGTGGATTTCGTGGGAAACGTTACGTCAAATTCGTAGTCGTGCTGTAGTTGTACCGTACTTATCGTAACCTAAATTACGCGTTTTGACTGAATGATTAATGATGGTAATAGAACTGAGTGGAGTGCAATTTGGTTTGAAATCACACGAGTGATTACAAAATTGCACGACCGC
>JAAAQI020193106.1:0-21755 GCA_011800005.2 Stichodactyla mertensii
TCGTAATTGTAATATCTTTATTGGTGCAACCACTGTTTACGTACGCGGGCTCAAAATGTCCCATATTTCTGGCAATGCAAATAAATCAAATAATACTATAATAATCAGTTGAGTTTATAAAACCATACTAATATATTATGGTAGTCTTTATGGTCTTTCCTTTTCACGACAGACGCTCCAAGTATTTTACTCCAGAATGGAAATTTCAAAAAACTGAGCATGGTGGTTGGAGTAACGAATGACGAAGGCATTGTAATGACCAATGCAATGCCAGGTAGTGCTAGTACTTTAAGTTATAGAGATCAAATAGAGGCCAAAACCTCAGTATGGGAATGATACATACGCGACTAAGGACGCTCTGATATACTAGGGATCATTATTGAGGATGACAGTCGGCAAATTCAGAGGAGAGGGGTAGGATTTTTTATTAGTGAAGGTGAGGAAGGGGGTTAATAAATTATGAACAAATACTAAAACATGCTTTTGCTGACCTCCCCAAGGCATGCTTTTTGGAGTGAACGTTAAAGATGGCATCGGCAGAGAATATTTTAAGGAAGTCGTAGAAAGTAAACTACTCAAGCCTATTGTTAACCAAAAGCCGCCATTACCAGCCGCGATGATTTACCGTTACACAGACTGGACTAACGTGAGCGACCCTTACAGAAACCGTCGTAAGTTTGTAGACATGATTTCTGATGTCATGTTCATTGCACCTGCAATCCAGTCTGCAAAAGCATTTGTCAACCATAGCCTCACAACGTACTTCTATCAGCTGCAGCACCGGGCTGATAAGGGTATTTTTGGTGTTATTCCTTCGTGGGTCGGGGCATTCCATGGTGCAGATATTCCCTACGTGTTTGGTTTCCCTTTAAGTTTGAATGCAAGTCTTCTGAACACAAAAGAAGCTAACTTCAGCCGTGATGTCATTAGATTGTGGACCAACTTTGCTAAAACTGGGTAAGACTACTCTTCTAGGTCATTGTTTTGTAATGTCATCATTTTTCCAAATATAGCTCCTTACAGTCCTTGAAATTCGAACGGCACTCAAAATGTACCACAACGTCTCGTATCAAAAATTATCCAGATAACTAGCGAGTAACGTAGTATGGACTGCTAGTTGCCTTCGACGAAGGAGAACGCCATCCCAATCCGGTATACAGCCGGAATTAAGATTTCCATGGATGCATCGTGGTTACGTATTTGGCATCCTCCGTAGAGTTTTCAGGACCGACCACAATAACGAATAACCAAAACAAGAAATCAAAATGGCTTGACTTATGGATAACTGGATTGGAGCTCGAATTTCAATCTTTTGGTTACTGTGCTATTTAGAAATGTTAAAATATTTGTAAAATTAGAAAATTTAATCCCGTAATTTAGACCTTAAAGTTGTCCGCTTCGTATAAAGGCAGATATGGAGAATAACATACGTGAGCTTTGAAATGGGTAGGACCGCGCACAGAAAGAGCATAAGTCAAGATTTATGTAGAAAACTGAATTATAATAACGATACCGGCTTCACGAACGCACTTTCATAATCTATGATTACAACTAGTAATAGACAGTAATGAATGTTGAAACACCGTACGTCCGAGAGTCAAAGGTGGTGTAGTGGTAGTGCACTCGCCTCTCACCTCTGAGTCTGGGGTTCGATTCCTGGACTCGGCATTTCATGTGAGTAGAGTTCTCGGTGGGTCTCTTCCTTAATTCGAAGACTTTTCTCCGGGTTCTCCGGTTTTCCTCCCTCCGCTAAACTCAACACTCTAAATTGCCATTCGATCTTTAATTAAGCCATGCCCTGACTTATATCAGCCCAGAGATTGCTGCAGGATTAAATTGATGGATTATCGAAAAAAGAAACTTAAATACAAGTAGAACCGGCTATTCCTTTGTCGGAGTAAAAGAGAAAATGTACGTGGAAATTGTTAGCTGATTAGTCGAAGCAAATAATTCTACTTTCATGTTATAGGGACCCAAATAAACCAGAGACTATTCCAACTGGTTGGCCTCAGCACGATTTAAACAGTCAACAGTACATTGCTCTTAAACCAACCATGGCGATAGGCGCTAAACTTCGTGCAGAGTACGTGGCTTTTTGGAACGAGTTTATTCCAGAGACTTTACGTTCATTGCCCTCGACTGGACCGTGTAAAGTACCCAGTGACGGGAATCAGATGATAGCAGGCAAGTTATAATGTGTGATAGTGGTTGTCATCATTATGCCAGTGTGTCAATCAAAATTCACTATTTTCTATCCTATTTTGCACTCTCTTTGTTTATTGGGCTAATCGATCTCTGGTTTGCCACAACAATCCTCGCAACGCTGGAATAACATCTCCAACAGGCAAAAAGAGAGGTCTACTTGCGTGAAGTCACTAAGTCATCGTCAGCGTGTCTACCTTTCCTTTTGATGTTTTCACTGATTGTGTTGTCGCCTTCTTTGTTTTCTTGCAGAGCTGCTTGTCCTGACTTTTGCGGTGATCGCATCACTTTCTGGAGCAGGACACTAGGCAATACATCTGCGGATGACTATAGCTGCCACTAAGAGAAAGTGGAATAATGGAGCTCTTATCCCAGTCTTCGGTTCCCTTTCGCTCTTGCGTTCTTATACTGATTATACCACCGATACTTACTCTGCAAAATGATAATCACACTGTACGTTATATGAAAAAAATCAGAATAAATCAAAATAAAAAGATCAAAGCTGTAAATAATTATTTACTGAACCATCTTACATGCAACAAATCCTATAGGCCTATGGCGGGGAACAACATGGCGTGTGCGCGTTTTGGCGCGAACGCAACCTTTCCCACCATTAAATTTACAGAATATCATCAATACAAACCATCAACAACCTTCAGCTGCAAAACCGTTTCTCTTATTCCTACAGGAGATTAAAATATCATTTATCTTGGGTTAGATTTCCGCGACTTCTCAAGTTAACAATCCCCACTGATTAGCACATAAGCTTAATTTTTTCGCTATCACTCATTTAAGGATATCAATCTGAAAGATCATCATGCCATAATCGAGATCAAGTCCTGTTGCTAAGATCTGTAAGTTCTTTTAAAGCGTCTCCTATTCGTGAGACTGCATTGGACAGCGTGTGATCGCCATAGCGAGTTGTGCTGAGTCGTAGATAATTATTGAACTTTCCGGAATGTATGGAAAACCTGTGAAAAACGGGAGTAATGAAAACTTGATTAGTATTTTTGATTTTTAAACTGAACAATTTGAAGGTAAAGTTTAGAATAAACTAGTTATTGATGACACTTGCACTTCCCTATGTTTCAATCAACCATCGGATACTCGCAATCTGATTGGTTGTCATATTTGCTATTTAAAAGTCACTTCAACGACTTACGAACTGCCGGGCTCAAAATCAACCTTGTATTTTTCTGTGCACAGTTTGAGTAAAGCTGAAAGACAACATGTCGCAAAATTAAAGGTCGCAGTGTCCACAAAAAATTGAAATTAGATGGAAAGACGAGTGACATACGATGATAAGACGAGTGACAAACGATGATAAGAAGAGTGACAAACGATGGTAATTTAAAGCAGATGGTAAGACGGGTGACAAACGATGGTAAGTCGAGTGACAAACGATGACAAACGATGGTAAGACGAGTGACAAACGATGACAAACGATGGTAAGACGAGCGTCGAACGACAGTAACGCACCGACAACAGACGTTGGTCATTTACCTTGAGAATCCATATCTGGTGGCAAGACTAGCCAAATAAAAAATCCACCCTACAGAATAAAACGCTGAAATTGATATCATCACAAGCTTCACAGACTTTTTTTTGCTTGACAAATGCTTAACGCATTCCAAAATTTTCATACGTAATGATAGAAGAGACAAAAGAAGGAAGGTCGTAGCAAACGTAGGTAGAGCAAGATAAGCATTGGAAAGGATGATATGCTGGATAACAGCGTTTCTTTACATGTAATGTACCCAGTAGTACATAGAACATATTGTACCTTTGGTTTTACAAAAGTGCAGTTCGGTAAGTGCTTGGTAATAGCTTGACATAAACACTCCAAACGTGACTGAAGATTAATAGATGACACAAAAAAAGTTAATCAGATATTCCATGTGCCAATTTTGGTAATACTCGAGAAATTTTAACATCAAAATTAAATTTCAGGGTATTATAACCAGACACCTAGAATTTCTTGTTATTGGGAGTGTTGTTGAGTCACGTGACACTGGTGCTGTAATTACTGCGCATGCCCAACCATCACGTGACACTGGTGTTGGAAGTACTGCGCATGCTTAATAAACATCAGACACTTGTGCTTTCCCGATGAAAACAATTGGCTGTTCATTACAGTTGTGCCAACAAAAAGATAAACTTTTGTTTTAAAAGTGAGGCTATCGGGTCAACACAATGCTTTTATAGACCCTTTTCTCAAGGTTGCGCGCTCATGCTCATGCTTTTTCAGATTAGTGGCCCGTCACGTTTGGATGCGCAATCTTGATTAAAAGGTCTGTTGTCTCATTTGCATCTCGACCGCTGGTACCCATAATATCAGCCACTGAGGAACCCTTACAATATCATTAGTATTTTGATTAAATTCAACCATTACTCACATTATAAGTGTGACGTAGAGAAGCCAAGCCTTCCTTCAGAGAACCCAGACTTATAACACTCTCCATCACCCCGGCTAGATATTGCTGCGCTGAGCCACAGTGTTTAACGAACGCACTGCAATCAAAATAACCAATTACTGTAGTGGAGTCAGGCTTGGGGGGGTGGGGGGAGGTGGGGAAGATGGGGGGAGAGGAGGCCGCGACGGGCTGATCATCAGGACGACAATTTACAACAAACTTCAAAATACTCATGGTATGGAGATCAAGTCCAGTTCTAACCTATTCTTGATAGCATCCAAGATATTAGGAAATGCTTCTATCCAGCCCATTCGAATCCCTGGGCTAAAAATGGTAGAAAAAGACCCCAGAGACACAATATGTCCAGATTTCACAGCATCGTTACTGGCATGACTAAAAAAGAAAAGATATATAGAGTCTGTTAATGAGAATGTTGCCCGATTTCATGGGGGAAACCGTGGAAAATAAAAGGACATACCACTAGAAACCATAACCGTAAATTTAATAAATCCACAAATTAACGCCAGATAAACAAAGCAACCAAGAAAAATTCACCGAAGCGCACGCCGTGGGTTGCAAGGGTGGTGAGTCCAACGGGTCAGGTCGCTGGTTCGACCCCTGTGGATTTCACGTGAGAAGAGTTTGTTAGATGTGTTGTTCTCTCCCTTGCCACAAGAGTTTTTCTCCGGGTTCTCCGGTTTTCCTCCCTCCGTAAAAATCAACATGTTAGCCGAGAGTTGAATGCTTAAAACAGTTAATGTAGTGGTATTGTGTGTGAGTGATAGTGCCATCCATTAGTGCGAAAGCGCTAGAACGAGTACGTAGAGATTTTTAAGCGATTATGCAATCAGCTAGTACGTACTCCTATTTCTCACGCGTAATCAACCAATCAAAAAACAAAATCCTCGTTAGATTTTTTCGTTGATTTCAATATTCTTGACTCCGACTCCGTTGCTAAGTGGTAAGCGTGCGAGTACAATATATACCTTGTATCGTAGGAGAAGAGCCTCTTTGGGGGGGATCCAAACGGTACTTTACCATCGCCATACCAAAAGCAGTTGTACACATCACTACTTATGCAAAGGATGTTGTATTTCTCTACCAATCGCGCAAGCTTGATACATCTTTCTACGATCAAAATACAGTCCCAACATTTAACTGTACATGAAAATATCTGATGGACGATAAAGCATTTAGGTGTCCTCGACCTCATTTCTGTGAGTTCGCTGTTAATTTACGGAGACATTCAGACATTTATGTCCAGCGGCATCGCTTAATCGAAGTGCGCGTGCAAGTAAAAAAGTCCCAGCTCACAAAGAAATAAAAGCAAGACACCAACAAGTAGGAAATATATATTTTTTCTACATTGCTTTCTTTTACGAGCTATCTGAACTGGTAAAAATAGATATAGCAGAACGTAACTGAAAGACTTACTTATTCCGCGCGTCATAGTGTGACAAAGTGCGGTCACCCTGTGGTTGATAGCCTCATTATCTCGATTGATAACGTTATCAATGCGTCACAAAATGATTCCATTAATCAATTAAAAGTGGACGGCTAATGTTCTTTCTACTCATTACGATCTACATGACCATACGGTAGGATAGATCGGATTTCGTATGAGTGGAATACGTATTACGGTACTGACTTACTGCACGTACGCGGTACGGTATGCAGTTAACATTGAAATGAATTCACATTGCTTTCATGTGACTCATCCAATCAAAACCCGTACTCACGGTTACGGTACAGCTACAGAACAGCCACAAATTCATCATCTCGTTTCCCGCACGTGCGAAATCCGTTCTAACAAAAAAGGAATTATCTTTGTTGTTCTTGTCGGGTGAACAAGTTTTTTTTAATGGCTAATTCACCTACCAAGACTCAGACATGTTCCTGTTGGGTTCTGAAAATCAGGAGTCAAGAATACACCAGCAGAAAACGATGTTTTGGAAGAGGAGCTTTTTTCTTTCAAGGAGTTGCTTGAGAGAAGCTTTTCCAGCGCATTCACGTCCAGTCCATCTTGATCTACTGGAACTGAGCAACAATAGATACAGAATGAAAAGAATGGATGCACTATACTACCAACATAGAGCGGATTTCTTACGAGTGGCGAAATTTCGGTTACTGCAATACACGATACGCAGTGCCGTAACAATATGAAATGGTTTCCCGTTGTTATAAAATTACGACGCGTACCTACGGCTGCTGTAGAGCTGATTTCGTATGACTGTGAAAAGCTCGGTGTCGTAAGCGTGCCTTGCCGCGACCGCGATGTTTTCTAGAATTTTGACGTGCCTTGCCGCTTTTTACAGTCAAACGAAATCTGTTCTAAAGTAAGGTACTGCAACGGTACGGCTAAGAATCGGTCAAGTCGTTTCCCTTTCATAGGAATTCCCCTCAATTGGCACAACATGCAAGTGGCTTTCAGCATGCAAACATTGCCAATTTATGTAAGTTTGCATACATGCAGGGCACAAAGAATGCAGATGAGGTGACATCTAAAACAGAACGAACCAGGAAATAATGGTTTCAATCTTAAGTAGGAGTAGGCGAGTGTACACATTTACTGCATTTGGTATACACCAACTTAGACTTTAGATGACATTGATATATAATCACCAATCATCTTTTTAATGATTATTGTCATGAATTCCAGGTACATGCATGAGTCTTCTAGAGACAAGTTAGCTTTACCCCTAAGTCGTGAATTGGCATTTGGCATTCATGCATGTGTATATTCATCACAAGATATATAAGCTGCATGGCATGCTTAATCATGCAAGCATGCACATTCATTGAATTATTGATTCCTTTCAATAGCCAGGAAAGAATGGTTTCAAGTTCAAATAGGAGTAAGCAAGTGTATACATTTACTGCACTTGTTTATGCCTGTTTCCACTTGAGATGGCATTGATATATGATCACCAACCATCTTTTAACAACTGTCTGTAGTCATGAATTTCATCTGTACATCAGTTCTCTATAGACCAATTAGCTTACAACCTTTACCTTACAATTGGCATTTGACATGCATGCACAAGCACATGTATATGTCATAATATGTGAATCCTGCATTCCATGCTTTAATTACGGTGTACATATTCATTGAATGAGTGGTTCTTGAACAAACAGTAAATTTATAATGGTTTCAGTAGGCAAGTGCATACAGCTACTGCATTTTGTCAACTTTGATGTGAGATGGCATTGAGGATTACCTTGCACTTAATCCAGGAAATAATGGTTTCAAGATGAGGTAGGAATAGGTCAAGTGTATACATTAACTGCACTTTGCCTATGCCAACCTTGACTTGAGATAGCATTGATATGTTAGAACACCAATTATCTTTTAATCCTGTATTGTTGTGGATTCCAGGTACACATTTAACCATGCATGAGTCTTCTAGAGACAAGTTAGCTATACCCTTAAGTCATGAATTGGTATTGTGCACATTTATTGCATTATTAATTGTCCCTTCAATGGCCAGGAACTAATGGTTTCAAGTTGAAATAGCAGTAAGCAAGTGTATAGATTGTTTAATGCACATTTCTATACCTACTTCAACTTGAGACGGTATATTGTCATGAATTCCAGGTACATGCATGAGTCTTCTAGAGACAAGTTAGCTTTTCCCCCTTAAGTCATGAATTGGCATTTGGTATTTATGCATGTGTATGTGCATCACAATGATATAATTAACCCTGCATGAGCATACTTAACACTGCACACATTCATTGAATTATTGATTCCTTTCAATAGCCAGGAAAGAATGGTTTCAAGTTCAAATAGGAGTAAGCAAGTGTATACATTTACTGCACTTGTCTATGCCTATTTCCACTTGAGATGGCATTGATATATGGTCATCAATGATCTTAACTGTCTATGCTGTCAGAATTGCACTTGTACATGCATCCAGGGCCTATTGGAGTCAAACTTAGTAGGAGCTAGGTAAGTGTATTTCTGCATTTTGGTCTACATCAACTTAGACTTGAGATGGCATTGATGATCTGCAATCATCTGTAACATTCTGCCATGGATTTCAGCCCCATGGAAAGTTAGTTTAAAAATTGTCTTAGATGATTATGAGATACAATGATGCATCATTGCCATGCTTACAATGCCATATTAATTTTCTTATTATGTAACATATATAACAATAAATTTCAATAGCATATACCTGGTATAATATCAAGGTCAAGGTCCATAAAAATATCCAGTTCCTTAGGTGGTGTCGGCTCCTCTACAAATATTATGTTACCCTTTTCAAGGAAAATGTTGCACAGCATGATAAGAGCTTGAGTTGCACCTCCTGTTACCATCAAGTGCTCGCTACAAGATAAAAAAAGTTCATTAAATGCAAGCAAACAGTCCTGTTCATTTGCATAGGGGAGAAAAAGAGAAAAATGAAAAAGAGGAGAAAGAACAAGAAGAAAAAAACACTAATTAATTTCTCCTACCACATCCACATAGCACAGGGAGTCCCGTTTGAAAAATCATGGAAGATTATAATTCAGCTAAAATTCTGAGCTTTTATTTTCATTACTTCTTTATTTAACATATTTGTTAGTGCTAGTTTCTCTGCATTATATAATGTGTCATTCTGTACAGTTCTAAAAAGGTTTATGGAGTTCCCAGCCTAAAGTGCTTACATGAAGAAAGCAAGCAAGCATGTGTTGCCTAGCTGTCTCTCTGATATCTGTTAATAAGCACACTGCTGTATTGACATTTAATATAGATGGTTGCAAACTTATACCTTGATACATTATCCTGGTACTGATCAAGAAGAAATTCTGCCAGTTCATTCCTGAAAGACTTCATCCCTTGTCTTGGTCCATACATGAACAGACCCTGAGGATCACACACTGCCTGTATACGAAATCAAAAATAGGGGTTTGACCTAGCATGAGGTTCAGATAGAGATACGTGCTACAGAACCCACCAAACCATGGTTTTGTTGGAAAAATTCATATGATGAGCCCACCCACAAGGTGTCTGCAACTCCATTCACATACACAAAGGAATGTGTTTCTGAATACTGTCTATGTAAATATTTAACCATGGATGGGAAAAAGTGGCACTTTTCTTTGATTTTTTTTCATACAAATTTCCAAAATCTATTCCTCTCATAAAAGATTCATCTAAGAATAATTTTATCCACTTTTCTTTATCCTTTCCACCTTTATATTCAATTTGGATTCGATTTTGAACTCATATTTTCTGCTTCCCATCTTTAACTTACATCTAATCTAACTAGCAACACATTCCTTTGTGTTTGTGGGCAAAGTCAGAGACGGGTGGCACTACATGTATCACAAAATTTTCTGAGGATACCACCGTTCCATGGGTTTTGTATTATACAGGTCTCATTCTCTTTTCATGTTTGTTTGGACTGAACCTGTAGTGCAAGGTACCACACACGTGAAAAAAGAACAAGACCAATGTCTTCCCCATCCAGACTGAACAACCTTGGTTTATAAATGGTTTATTAAGGACATGGCAAACAAATTTTTCCAGAAAAATGGCAGTAACATTTGCTGAGAGTCATTCATGCCAAAAAATTCCAGGCCTCACAACAAACAATGAACTTGTTCCATTTTCATGTGGACCAAATATGAAAGAAGAATAATTTCAAAAGAAGCATAAAAATTAAGCGAATAGTTAACAAAATGAATACAGAAGTAAATAAACAAAATGAATGAATGAATGGAATGAATGAATGAGTGGATGAATGGATGAATGAATGAATGGATGGATGAATGAATGAATAAAAACAAATGGAAGAATAAGAATTGAATTTTGGGAACCTCTACTCCCCCCTGGTCCCCTCTGTCTATCCTGAGAAATGTTAGGAAGCGGTGTGTTGTACATTACAGTACTGTAATGACACTACATGATCTTGAAGCAGCACCAAAAATATAAGAAATTTATATCTATTCAAAACCAATGTTTTTTTTGCCACCACAGCTGAAAAAGTTACAACCTCGTATGAGTAACATGAAATGCTAAACAGACTTACTAACCATACAGTGCATCGTTGCAATTTCAACAGCATCTTTACAACAGGACAACAGCAAAGGATCAGGTGTGTCTAAGGAAAGGTAGACAAGTGAATCGTTATCGTATTCCAATTCCTCCAAAAGTGAGGCCATTCTTTCAGAAACACCAACTATATATACACTATCATATCGTTCTAAAGCAGACTTTCGTACTAAAAAACGTTATATATTCATGTAGAATAACATTAATTTGTACATTTATCAACCTTGGGGGTAACGAGGCAGAAACCAGGGCCTTTTTTGGGCAAAACAATCTGACTTTTAGTGCGGCAAATATATCGTCATAAATTACTGATTACATTAGTGGGTTACCTGTGGAAATCTTTGAGACGTTTGGGTTTCCTGTGGCATACTCAAAATGGCCGCCCCACGTGGTGTACATGCATTCTCGTTAAAAAGGCCCAAATATATCTCCTATTTTTGCACTAGGTACACATGTGTCTTTAAAGATAAGTTTCGTATGTCATTGGCTTTATTTGGAGTACGCTTTAAAAGCTCAAGAAGGAAGAAAAGTCATCATTTTAGTCCAGTTTTTGGCGAAGATTACGAGGTTCATCGCAGTACATCACGTGTGTATGCTGATGTCGATTATAACAGACTCAGGGAAAACTCTCAGCGTCTTCGAAAATTAAGAAATGACTATTTTTCTCGTGCATCACAAGCTTACTCTCGTGGCCAGCGCAGTCTTGCTCATATATTATCTCAAAAAGGACGGATGATGAACTCCGCGATCAAACACTCTGAGGTGCAATCATCTGAAAGAATCCTCAAAATAGTAAATTTGGAATATAGAAATCGAGTTCCCTCATGTTCTAGAACGTTAAATGTTCACGGACTACACGTAAAAGAGGCTATTAGTGCTGTGGAGGAATTTTTGTGTTTTAACAGAGACGAGAAAGGGAGATTGAGGATCATAACTGGATGGGGTAGAAATAGTTATCCTCATGAAGTTAGGCTGTTGCCTGCATTGAAATATTTTCTCGAGGAAGAAGGAAAATGTTTCGAAGAAGTGCAACCTGGTGTTATAGAGGTTATTAAATAGCTCAGAGAAACACAGGACAATACTGAACACGGTTCCCAGTCGTTTTGAGAAATTAAATTTCCTGACTTTTCCCTGATGAAATGACAATTTCTCTAACCATTTTGCAGAATGAGGAAAAAACAATTTATGTGATATTTGGTGCACAACATTTTTTTTCTGTCTACAATGAGAATCACATGGTAATATATCAAGATCTCCATGATTTATAAATGCTTTATCTATACAGACTGTATAGGCCCAGATTGTTTCAGGCTGTTGGGCCTAGCACCGCCATCTTGACCTTGCCAAAGACTAGAGTAGAAGGGAGCACTTTGAGGTTGTATTTTCAAGCTTGCCCTTTTTTCCCCCTGATTTCTTTCCTGTGCAAATTCATTGTATGCTAGTGGAGAGGCAAAACTAGGCCAAGAGCCCTGAAAAGGTCTGCACCAAAAAATTCTTGAAATTTCACCCACTGTCCTTGTAAAGAGTCAAGAAGAGGCCTGGAAAAGCTGCGTGATCCTTCAGCCACAAACTCTGGCTAAATCCTCTCTTTTCCAGGCTGCTTTCATGAAAAGGGTGACTGAACCTGGAAGATGGATGCTTTTAGCTTGTGAGAAAAATATGAGGAGCAAAGATGGGCCCAACAGTTGAAAATCATTTTGAAAAAATCCTCTGGGCTCCCAACTTCCTGCAGTATACATACATAATGAATGCAGCCTAACTATGTTTACATAAAACATTTATAAATAAAGAAGATCAAGTTTTGTTCACAGTTACTTTGACTGCATCAATTTATTTAATTTATAACTGTCATGAAAATGGAAGAATACACAATATAAAATGTACAAATAACAATGTACAGTGTTTTCACTTAGAGCACACTTTACATGACATAGTGAAAAATTTTTGTGGCATGTTTTCAGTACTTAGCAGTACACATACTTTAGCTGTCCATTCTGAATGGAAAGGAATCTTGTATGTCTGGAATGGTTGGAGGGAGGGGAACCTAAAGTACCTGTGCCATTCCCTACTGTTGCTTGTGCTTTGAGATGAGTGGGGAATGAGTCCTCACCCTAATATAGACTATATTACTTGTTTGGATCAACAGTTCATTCTGGGACGGTTACCTCAGTTAAATAACATTGAACAAAAGAACCACAAGCCATGGAGCCTTTTGTTCAATGTTATTTAACTGAGATAACAATCCCAGAATGCACTGCTGTGGCAGACTAGTGATATAGTCTGTGGGTGCTGTGAACCTGGATGTGACATAATATCAGTATTCAGTAACCATGCCAAGAGTCATTGCTTTTAATACTCACTTGAAATCTACTCTAATATGTATTAAACCTTCCTTTTTCAATGTGTTTGTGACACCATTGTTACATTATGGTTGGAATGACAGTGGTTTGTAATGCAATATCTGCAAATATTTTTCTTCTTTTCGTTTCAAGAACTCATTTTGCCTTTTGAGTGCTTTTCGCTTTTTGCAGTTCTTTCTCCTAGAATAAGATGATACAAATGAACATTTCATGCCTATAAACTCAAAGCAAATTGTTTCAAAAGCAGCAAGAAATAAAAGGTACAATGTAGTCCATTACCTTTTCCACCATAGGAACTAGCTGACCATTATTGGCAAGAATTTTCAGTAATTCCATTATAAGTGGGAGATAATTGTGTTTTCTTCTTATGTTTTCAACCTTTGAACAGAAGTGGGATAGAAATTATATCAAAATTATGTCTAGATGCATTTAATAGAAGAATTAAAAAAAGATGCCTGATGGAAGGTTTTTCTGCTAAAGGAAATTCAAAACAGATTTCCATCCAAACCTTGTATCTAAGCATCTTGTCATCTTCAGCAGCAACAAGACTCTGTAGTCTTGTAATCTCAGTATTTATTGATGCAATGATATCTTCATGCTCTTTTAGTGATGCGCTTTGGTCTGTTTCCATTGCCTCACTACCCTAATAGAATAATACATTACAGTCAAATCAAGTTTCTTGGTACAGCTGCAACAGTTCTAAACAGGTGGTATATAAAAAAACCACCTGAATAATACAATGTAGTAGAGTAGATTTCATGTGTAGGAAACATGGTACTGATCGTGAGCTACACCACATACATGGTACAGCATACAGTAACAATGAAATGGTTTCCTATTGTTCTCTTGTGAATCATCCAATTTCATGCATCAATATAGCTACAGTACAGTTAAGTGCAGCACTACTGTGGTATGGCAGCTGCTATGAATTTTCTGTAATGTTTCCCAATCAAACAAAATTCTCTCTAATGTGAAACTTCATGTTTGTGCAGAAAGCATACATGTAACAATCACGGCACACAACAAGATCATGTGGTAGCATTAAAAGGTGTGTGTTTGATGATGAATGTTTTTGCAGCTAACACAATCATGTGGCTGTATTAAACTGATAAGCAAAAAATCCTTTTTCATTTATTGCAAAACAAATTTCATAAGATGCCTTGACTAAAACCTTTTTAAAAATTCAGTTATACCCTCATAAAACACTTTTGATCTCAGGATACTAAGCATTTTGAAGTTTGTTTGCCTTCCCCAAGGGAATGTGAGCTCCATTCATTCTCTACTGAAGTGATATACAATGTATCATCATGTGACTGTTAGCTGCAAAGTGCCTATTATAGTTTACATTAACAAACTAAGATCTATAATTGAATCATCCAGTGAAGCAATATAATGAACCCCATTTGTTAAAACGGGTTGGCATATCATCATCACAATATCAATGTCTATAATGACATATGTCCACTGGCCCCAGTCAGGATGGGCACTTGTTTGTTAGCAACATTACCTCTGGATTGGAATTTGTTGATTTCAATTCTTCAATCTTGAAATTAGGTACAGAAAAAGAAAAAAAAATGATTCAAATGTACAAAAACATCAAAATCTTCACACAACTAATACAAAAAAAATCAATTCCAAACATAAATGCATAGCGTATCTTACATTACAATTAAAGAAATGGTTGGTTTGCAGCTTAAACTACATGTGTGGAGACCTTGACAGATGTTTAATCTATTATTAATGATCATTATTAATCTGTCCGGCAGTGTTCAACTCACCTTCTCTAAGAATTGTTGTTTCTTCATGTTGAGAGTGTCCATCTGTTTGAGGAATATCATCTTCCTGTCTGATATTAGAGCCATTAAGTTAAATCTGATCTCTTCTGAAGAATATCTAAAGTCAGCAAAAAGTTATTATTTAATAAAATAGTAAATGCATTTAAATTTGTAAACATAATCTTAACAAATCATTAGACCTACAGTAGGTTAAAGGAATACCTTACTTTTGCATTCTGGCTTCAATGATGGGCTTGCATACACTTAACCAGTTGTCATGGCTACATGCACCTGTAATATAGAATGACTGTTATTTATTAAGCCCACAATAAGATATTACTTTGCTTTAAAAATCATAAGGCCATAATTAAATATGGGGCTATCAGATCAATACAATGCTTATAATCATCTTCTTAATAGATCTCAAAATAATAAAATAATTATGATATCATAATAAGAATAAGAATAAATTAATGTGGTATCTACATCATCTAAGGAAATAAATGCTTTTCCAGAGAGCTGTGTTACATAAAATAAAATAAAAAATTCTGGATATAGACTGTTATGGACAATATTCACAATATTTTCTTTAAAACTAGAATGACTAGGAGGTTCTTGCAAAGTTAAAGGCAGAGAATTCCAGACAGCTGCTCCACAATAATGGAAAATGTTTTTTTAAATATTTATTCTTGGCTGTGGGAGTGTCAGGTTTGAGTGAATAGCACAAAGATTGTAACTATGAATGCTAGAAATGTTTTGGAACAGATTACATATATCTTGGCATTTCCCAGTAAATAATTTTATACATAGTTGTCACTTGCTGTTAATCATCTACAGTCATCTGTAGTTTCAAGGTTATCCAAAATGAAGACTGTGGAGAACATTACTGGACCTGAGTGTATAATCAGATAGAGCTAATGTGTCCAGCATGATTCTGGATTCTTTGAACGGGCATTCATTCACCAAAAAATGCTTTCATTTCAATCCCTGTGATAAATTCATAAATTTACAACAGCAACTTGAATTTGTTGATTACTTCTTTGGCATTAACATTTAATAATAGAAAGGTATTACCATGATCAATAGGTCCTTCTTTCAGTCCATCTAGCTCGTAAAGCCTGCTGTTGATCGGAACATATGCTACAAAGTGATAAACATCATCATCCTTCTGTGCCATTTTGGAATCAAACTCAAACATCTGTTGCCTTTATGAGAAAAAAGAGGAATAATTCAAGTCATATTCACACTAAAGGTAGATATTTGTCATATAACAAAAAGAAACAATTTGCTGTGCTTAACCCTTAACTTATTTTGCTACCTTGAAAAGCTGTTGTGTACACTTCTTATGACATCAGAGTTTGAAAGACTCAATCCTTTTAACTGAAAATAACAACATTTTATACTGTATGTCATAAGTCCAACTTGAATTTTGAGGAGCTTAACTGTATCATCAGGCTAGTAAGAACGCTACTAGTATGTACTCTGTACATATGTAGTAAATTACAGCTTTGTGGCTTGAAGGGTACATGTGTCATTTCCAAGTTCTCAAAGATGCATGAAGGCACAGCCTCCTGTGAAATCACACTTGGTGGCGTGAAACAACTGACTTGTTCTGTTGTCACTCTTTTCTCTATGATTTGTTCACTGTTTGCTCATGAAAATAAACTTTTAATCAACAGAAAATTTAAAGAATTGTCAATCACTTTGAGCCACCAAGTGTGATTTAGCATGAAGCCTTGCCTTCATTTCTTAAGAAATACAAAAAGCCAAGGGGTCCAAGGGTGGTGTGTGCTGTGCACCTGTCACAACTAACTGTAGTTCTGGTTTCAATCCTTTACTTGGACACATTAACATCTTAATCATTAGGAACGGGAATCTGTCACTTACTGCACTGTCAAAGGTAGCTGAAAATTCTTTGAATGTTGTGAGGTTTGGCCCAAGTTCCATATCAGGGTGATGTGTGTTCAGTAGAACACTAAGTATGGCTTGGGTTGCACATGCATTTGTGATAACCTGAAGTCCAGAACAATTTCAAAATAGTGGATGGATGC
Source organism: Stichodactyla mertensii (assembly GCA_011800005.2). Lineage (NCBI taxonomy): Eukaryota > Metazoa > Cnidaria > Anthozoa > Actiniaria > Stichodactylidae > Stichodactyla > Stichodactyla mertensii. The sequence continues at coordinate 16,843 of JAAAQI020193106.1, forward strand.
ACTTAAAGTCAAATGAAATTGATCAGCTCATTAAACAGAGCAGATGCACAATTTTTTATTCTTAAATGAAAATATTTGCATTACAAAGTCAATTTAATTATTGATGAGACCCATCTACTGTATACAGTAATGAGCTCAGATGTCACTGTCTTTGTGCTGTCTAAATATACACCTGTTTCAAAAAAGTTTGTTTTTCAGACATCTGAAATCTGAAATCTTAGACCGAGAGGAATTGATAGCATCAGCTGTAAAATCATTTTTAAATAAAGTTTTATTTTTTGACTTAAGTTTTATTTTTCAGTAGTTTGCATACAGTAAATAGCCAAGTATGACAACACCTTTGAGTGATGATTGACCTACACTGGTGAATTGTCTGGCTCAGATTTCAGATTGCTGACCAACAACCTTTTTTTTTTGAAATAGGTACATGTGCATACACAATGTAGTCCTTTATGGAATCATTATACCATACCTATGTAGAGTGAAAGAACTTGCTGGTTATATATAGAGCAGTTATTGTTTGAGTGGAAAACTTAACAAATTTACATTGCTTTCTAGTGTTACTTCTTCTTATTTCCACAGATGTGTCATGAAATTGTCAAAGTTGTTGTGGATTCATAAGGTGAAGTCAAGTGGCTCCACTTAAAAATTTTGACAATATCATGATGCACCTTCAGTAGGACTTTTAGTCCTACATGTATGGCTGCCATACATGTAACACTGATATGACTTCCTATTATTTTTGTTTGAGTTGTAGTCTAATAACAATATCATAATACATGTATGTACATGTAGTTACCATAACAGTAGATGAATGTCATACAGTATGTATACTACCATATGGTTATGAAGTTGCCATTTTGTTTTCCACTCATGAATACAAATAAATTAACTCTGTGGTATCTATAACGTCAATTATTTTCAAGATCAATAACTTATATATGTGACAAAAGCAACAGAGCAGATTTCATATGACTGTGAAAAGCTCATGTAATGAACACAGTTGCAACACTGTCAAGGTACAGCAAGGCACATCAAAATTTTAGAATCATCATGGTCATGGCAAGGCACCCTTATATGTACACCATGGCACTAACCTTGCTGTGAGCTTTTTAGAGTCTTATATAATCTTCTCTATAAATTAAGATACAAACCTGTTTGGCAAAGAAAATCCCCAAGGATCTGCTATCCTGTACAACAGTCCCTACTGGTTCCTCACCAGGCTTCCATTTGAACAGGAAGATCAATCCATGAACAGGTCTACAATATGAATACTCTGGTAAGATGAAGCTAAAATCTTACAATGTACAAAGTGCATTGTACATCTGTAGCTACATGCACATGTATAGGTCAAGAACAAGTAAGCTTATATTTTTTTATTGTTTGGAAGTTGGTGCCCATAATACATTCTAATAGAAAAGGAAGGAAGGATGGAAGACAAGAAGGGATAGAGGAGGGAAGAAAGATGGGAAGTCAGAAAGAAAATCTGAGGAAACCAATAAAATGAAGAAAAGAATTAATGAGGGAAGAAAGGGAGGAAAGGAAGAAAGGAGGGAGGGGAGAGGGAAGGAATGAAAGAAGGCAGTTTTTAATGTTTTTTAACAAGTTATTAATGTTCACATGTTTACCTTAAGTTTTCTAAAGATGCTTGATCAAGACTGTAGATCTCCTCTACTTGAATTCCTGCACACCCTGCATTCAGTTTTCAAGATTACCGATTGAAATTAAGATGAATTTTTAAATGAAGGAAAGAAAGAAAAAAAGGGATAAAATAAGATTCAAGGCATATTTGATTTCCATTTGGTTTAATTCATAATTTTATCAATTCTTGTCTAGTAAAGCCCTGATGTAAAATGAAACTCATGTAAGCGGCTTATTTACGTAAGTTTAAAAGCTTATTAGCTATTATTAGCTAAATAAGCTTATTGCACACTGATCGGAATGTATTAAAGCCACGGCTTCACGAGCAATTTTTGTGTGCACTGGCGACACAATTTTTTAAAATCGCCAACGCGCGGGGAAATTGCATGTGTAGCCACTCTTGCACAGGCGACGCGACAGCTGAAAAAATCACCAAACAAAGTTGCGAGAAATTAATTGAGTTGAATTTTTCGCAATGTATTTGTGGACTTTGTCGCTCGTGTAGCCACTCTGCAACTTTTCCCTTGCACTCGCGACGTGACTAAAGTTTATTCAGCCAATAAGGTGCGAGAATGAAATCAAATTTGTTGAGAGAACCAAGTCCCCACGTCGGGCGGCCGTTGTCGCCAGCATTTGTTGCCAGCATCTGTCACTCGTGTAGCCACCCCGCGCGTTGGGGATTTTAAAAAATCGCGTCACCAGTGCAAGCAAAAAATCGCTCGTGAAGCCGCGACTTAAAGCTTACTGTGTTTTTCAACTGTACGATTGCATGACAACGTTATCTCTATTCAATAAGTTTTTTAACCATTCAATAAGGTCAAGTTATTTACGTCAAGAATGAAGCTGGGGTTACCTCCAAGCTTTAAAAATGTCAAAGACCCACTTTAAAATTTCGCACGTGCGAGTTAAAAGTCCTTGTCTTAGCTTTAACGTTATATACCTGTTTTAATTTTTGAAAAAAATAAACTCTGGAATATCAAATTTGTTAATGATACTCTAAATTTCTTTGATTTTCTTACCAAATCCACGAATAAGTTCAGTGAATACTCCAGGATCGCTCTCAATCAGACACCACTCTGCTCCAGCCGCCATCTTGGATATTACCCACAAGCCAAAGCGCGCCTAAGACTTACTGACCAGTGGTCTTCATACAAGTAAACATGGCGGATCTCAGTGTGTGGGTTTGATGTTCAAGATTTTGTCTTAAAAAGTTGATCGGAATTTAAGGCAATTCGTGATCAGGGATTTGCAAAAGATAATTCTGATATGGTAAGGAATGGATTTAGAATGTAATCAAAGCTATTGTTGCTTTGTTATCGTACGGAATACTGTACATTTTTCCTTTGTCGTTGCTCAAGACGGACAAAGTAAGGGTTTTCTTAATTTAAGCTTACCACCGTATGCATTGCTACGCGCCCACGAACTTCAGTGTTGCGTATGGCGATTGGTGATTTTTAGCTGTCAATCAAATCACTGATCGTCCTTGCTTGGCGTAAATGACCTTGGACCAACAAATAAACAATTTTCCAACGTAGAGCGGGGGGGTAACTCCCCTCCATTTTCTAGAATTAAATGGGGGCCTGGAATTCGACGCCGACTTGACTTGATTGACAGCTAAAAATCGCCAATCACCATTCGCAACACTGAAGTTCGTGGGCGTGTAGCAATGCATACGGTGGTAATAGAGCTGTTAAGTTGTGACATATTTCCGGGTCCAATTTTTCACAAAATGCTCTAAAATAAAACCAAAACGTTTATCCACAATTCTTCCTCCACCTGTAATAAACAGACCTATGTACACCAATTCCTACTATGAAGAACAAAGCAAGAAAAACCATCAAAGAAGTACTTTTAATTTTGGACCCGGAAGTCGTTTTTCGTTCGAATTATGTCACACTTAACAGCTCTATTGAATGGTGAATGCTGCGAATTGTATGTTAAGAAGGTCTTTATTACCCAAGGATTAGTTACGTAGGGTAATGAGTTCTTTTCAGCTCAATCTTGTAAAAAAGCAACGTTGTGTAGATTGATTAATACATGTAGCTTCTCCAGTGCAAGTGTGGTGTATGTGTGGGGGGGGGGGGGTAGAGGTTATTCTACTGCTGAAAATATTTGATGAATTAAAAAAGCATATGAACAATAGAAAATAAAAATGTCCAGACACTTTTTTATTTTTTGTAGGACAAATAATTTTGCTGGAGCAAAATTTCCCCTGCCATTTTATTTTCCATTTGGCAGTTCCAAACTGTTTTCACCTGCCAGTAGTAAAATTTGACCCACAATTTGGCCATTGGGAGGCTGCTGTTTTTAGCTCTCTATTACTAGTGTGCTTTTACTAATCAATCATTTCTGCTTGTTTTTTTATTTCATTTTATTTGTTTATCTTCAGAGAAGTCACTTCTGATATACTGTAGTGGAAAATTATACAGAACAAATGCATGATGAAAAAATCCAATGCCCCGAGGGGGACTCAAACCCACAACACCCTGATTTAATGACAGGTGCTCTGCCAACTGAGCTACCAAGGCAACTAAAATGGAGAGAGGGTTGCTTTGTGTACCTTTATTTTATTTTTTTTTTCAGGGTACTCAAATAAAAGATGTTATGATTGCTGCTGATGCTCCGAAAACCTTATTACTAGACAAACACGCAGACTTTATAGCCAGTTATGGAAAAAAGAAAGATACAGATTATGTGAGCACTGACAAAATGATGTAGTTGTACTATACAGTACATTACTGTAATCACTAATTATGCATTATGTTTTGAAGATTTGACCAAAAGGAATAGGAAAAAGTATTTCATCCATATCAATGTGTCTTCTCAAGCATTACCATTGAAGAAAGGAAAAAACCCAAACAAATGACATGTGACCTGTGGAAAACAGTGAATAAGGTCTATTCTGGAAGCGGCGGCTAGCTTAGTAAATCTACAACCACAAAGATCATAACTATGAATACTAGAAATGTTTTGGAACAGATTACATAAATATCTGCAATTGGCATTTCCCAGTTTTTTGTAGGATATATAAAGACCACCTTACCACTTTATAGTTGAGCATTCTCCAAAGAAGCCCCTCCATTTCTACCCTGGGTTCCAGAGGCTTTTTACTCTCGCTCCGGCGGTTGTACTTCGGACATGATGTCGCGAGGAGAAAAAACCTCTGGGCGCATGAGTCACCCCTTTGATCGAACTGACCCAATCAGAGATCGTAGATTTTCCCGCGAGTCAGATTTTGACCCTGCCTTCTGATTGGTTATTATGAAAAACAA
>JAAAQI020193217.1:0-21750 GCA_011800005.2 Stichodactyla mertensii
TAAGTTTGCACAATATACCCAGCATTTTGAAGTACGAAGAACAATAAATAGGTATAAATTCCTCCTCATACGTCACATTATTTGCATATGGCATGAATAAACCAGCAGGAAGGAAGCAGCAATCAAACTATATAAAATTTTTGGGTCATTCAACAAGTCACCTCACATAGAATCAATTCTGAGAATATTGCAAAATGGGTGATATGCACTTTAAAGACAAATCCCTAAATGTTAATTAAATGTTGAAAAAGGAAATAAAAGCATTGCATGTGCTTGGAGTAAATGATGTACTTACTAGCAAAGCTATGAAAGTAAAAAATTAAGGCTAGAAGTATAAAGGAAAATTGAGAAATGAATGGATGAAAGGATGAAAGTAAAAAGATGGGAATATTGATGAATATATAGATAAACAAAATGAACAATTTAATCTTTATTAATAATGTACCTTATCAAATTATGCCTTAATGATAAAAAGTAGGTAAGGCCTAAGTCATTAGTAGTTTTCTTACCCTGACTCTGTGATGTTTGTGCAGTGCGTTGTACCTTAGCCCTACGTCTATTTCCACTTGCTTGCTGCTCATTACTCTTGGCTGCTTTTGGTCTCTTCCGTTTTGCACTTCCTAATTAATTAATTCAGAAGTTCCATGTAAATATTTCTATCTGTTCCAAGCCCTTGTCAATAGACTTATTGTTGATGACATTATCTGTACAAAACCTAAAGCATTTTAATGATGGTAGAGTGACAAGCATCTCCATGGGTGATGCCATGTATATATGTTTCAAATAGTGTTGTGAATAAATTTTTCATGTTATTACCTTTTAAAGGCCATTGTTTGAGGACATCAATACATTTTTGGAACAATAAAGGATGGAACACTTTGTAAGCACCACTTCCTGTGAAATAAATATCAATATGATTTGAATGAGCTCCTTATTAATGGAACTACATGGAGGGAATCAAATTGGTAGCACACTTGCCTCCCACCTCTGAGGTCTCAGGTTTGATTCCTGGACTCAGTATATTATGAGTAGAGTTCTTGTTGGGTCTCTTCCTTGATTTGAGGGTTTTTCTCCAGGTTCTTCAGTTTTCCTCCCTCTGCAAAATCCAAAAAGCTAAATTCCAATTCAATCTGTGAGTTAGCCTTAGCCATTCCCTGATTTTGGATTTTGGGAGCACTTTTACATGAGATTTTTTTTGGGGGGGGGGGCAGGGGTTGATGAGAAAATGGGGTGACAAAGATTCTTGAGTGCACCAATAGGAGATTATAAAAGTAAAAGCCTTCTTAAGGGGTTCAGGTATTGGGGTGTCTGAAATTCCAGGGATTTGCAAGGGTCTAAAAGTGCTTCCCCAAATACTAGTATATTAGAGAGACAGGGTTCGTACTCTTTTCACATTTTTAAATTCCATGACTTTCCATGACTTTTTCAATGACTTTTTGTGATTTTCCTTGACCAAAATTAACTGATACTTTTTGAAAACTCTCAAAACTCTTTTAATTTGACAACATTTTATGATATTAAAATCAAGTTGAACTATGGCACCGTCTGGATTCTATTCACAAAATAGAAGATGTCTAACTATTTCACATCATGAAAACAATTTTTCATGACTTTCCATGACCTATACTAAATTCAATATTACAAAATTCCATGATTTTCCAGGTTTTCCATGACCAGTACTAACCCTGAGAGAGATTGTGGAACAGTCTAGGGTTTAGAGAAGGATTGATCTCTACTCCTAGAAAGTAAAAAGAGTATGAAACTCTCTGTACTTTTGAGAACCCCCCTGCAATTAATTAAGATAGTATTCACCTGGTATCTGTATTAGCATTGTGTAGATATTAGCAGAGAGAATGCCACACTCTAGTTTAGGGCCAGATCTTGATGATCTCTTACATGACATAACCATAGCATGAAGGACCGCAATCAAAACATGGAGTGATACATCATTATCTGATAAAACTTTCCAAAATCCTGAAAATGGACAGCATTTTGATTTCATATACAGAGACAACAAAGCAACAAACTAGGCTCTGAATGTTATGCTATCAATGTTTAGCTCCAGGGTGGGGGGGCAGACTGAGGGGGGAATTGACATTTTTGGAGATGGCAGAGATAATTTTCCTTCCTCTGAGACTCTAAAGTGTCAAATGTCTCCTCCCTTCCAGTCTTTTTTGTTCTGTCAAGTGTCAAATTCCTCTCCTCTAGGGGAGAATGTATTTGTCAAATGCCTGACCCAAGGACCAAGATATAGGTGCATTATTTTGTTGTTTTTTCTTGTGGATAGAAATCATCCCTCGTTCCTGGATCTCGTGCAGATATTCATTCATAAAACACTCTGGGGACGTTACGTCTGGTCATAAACAACGTTCCCTTAATAGTTTGATTCAATTGATAAAACATTCACAAAAACGTAATCGAAATGTTTCAACATGATTTAAAAATTTTGAAAATACTGTTTAGAACATCCAAAAAGAATCAATGAACTAGCATAATAAGAAATAAATACCTCCTTCGGAGCTATCTTGTGCAGTAGTCGCCCATGTTCTACAGCAAGACAGTAACTGAACAAGCCCTTGTTGATAATACTGATTTGCTTCGATATTTTCCTCTAAAACATCAGGAAGACCTTCAGATTCACAGAAATCATTCTCCCAGGCTTGTTCGGACCACTCTTTTGGAATTTCTTTTAAATTCAACAGATTTATACAGGCTTCTAAAGTCTTCTCGACTAGAGTCGCCATGTTTATCGAATTTTGCACTTCGCGCCTTTTTTTGTGTGTGCTTAATTTCAATCGATAAACACTCGATAACCGATATCACTCGATAATCATTCGATAATCACTCGGTAATCATTCGATAACCATATGCATTCGATAATCATTCCATAACCAATCGATAAATTAATCGGCAAGAATGCGATAGGTCACTAGGCTCTAAAAAGCCTTAGGGGTGCCCGGTGGGTGTAGCGCTTTTTCTTTGCAAAAGGTTCACAACAAAAATAAAAATGAATTTCTTTTGTAAACTAATTCTAATCTTTAAATCAAATTTGACACCTTGTTAGTATCTGATAGCAATGAATCAAAAATGAATATTTTCTAAAGCTATTGCAATTAGTGCTGTAACTACCTACACCTCCCTAAAGAAAATATTTTGCCAGCTGTAACGCCACGTAATCCAAGGAACACAGCTGAGTTGTTCAGAAGATTAAATAAACTAAATTGTTTCCTTTGCGATCGGAAGCTCTTGGAGACGATAGACTACAGAAAAAGCCTTTAATTTGCTGACCTGGTATTCATTTACGACAGAAGATCTTTGAAGAAATGGGGAAAAAAAGCAAAGAAGGGCAAAGCAGTTCAGAAAACAAACACAAGGAAAGTACCCATGATTCTAACTTAAAATACTACTTTTTTCTGGGTTTATTTATTTTTCCTTCTCTTGCTTGGATAATAAGTGTTGCTGGAGATGTACTTAACAATGTTGGTGGTGTCTTTGGGAGCATAGCCAATGGACTGTTGATCTTAACACCAATAGTATTACCAATACTTATAGCAGTTTATTCCACCAAGCTTCGAGGGATCATGTTGAAGGGATTCTTACCCATTGCAGTGGCAGTACTCATTTTCCCAACCATCCAAGTCTATTTGTGCTCTCCCGTTTATTTGAAGAATGAAGATCTTGGTACTAAGCACAGCTTGCAAACAACTGCAGAAAAATTCCTAAAAGAAAGTTGTGTAGAACATTGTTTGAATCAATCAAGGATCCCTTCTGCATATCAGCTTGCTCTTTTCACACCTAGAGTGTCTGTGAGGGTTCATTTTAATCAAATTGTGGATCTTAATTTGACTACCACAGCTAATGTGGGAGGAGAAATCATTAAGATTGCTAAGCTGCTGCTGTTACCATCCTGGCGTAAAGTTAAAGGGAAGTTTCATGCACTGAATCTAATTGCACGTATACCTGTAAAAGTAAAAAAGTTTGATGCCACACTGCAAGCCAAAAGTGATATGATACTGAGTGGAAAGATAGTAGATATCCCAAGTGATTTAAAAAGATTGAAAGGAGAGCTAGAAAAGCAGAAGCGCTTCGTTCGGCCACTTGTTTTAGAGGTGTTTAGGGTCACCCCACTAGAAATCAAGGAAGATTCCAAAGAGGAAGAAAATGAAGAATAATATTGATGATATATAAAATAACTAGGAAACTTAACCTTTAACTTTATGGCTGTTCTCAGTCACACACAGGTCAAAAAAGTTAGCATAGTGAAATCAAGCGTGAATGAAAGTTCTCTTGATTGACATCAAAAGTGCCTCTTTGACTTGATTTGAACTAAACGTCAGGGCCTTATGTTGTCTGTGTCTAATAAGGACAACTGCTTTAGTGCTTTTCAAGATTCTGCAACCTCTTCTCTTGACTGACATCAAAAGTTCCTCTGACTTTGTTTGAAGTCACGTTTATGTCATCATAAACTATGATGTCATATGGGATTGATAAGAATAAGTTAGCTGCCTTTTCAGTGCTCTTCATGATTCTGCACCTCAACTGTGTCACATTCTGGTTTTTGCTATCTGAATTTACAAGATGTAATTGGTTTGTTTAATTTTATAGATTGCACATGAGGAATATTTATTCAGGTTTCAGAAACTTGAAGAAACTCCTTTTTTGAGAGCACAAAATTATTGGTAAAATGTGCAGTTTTTCTGAATTCACTGCATTTACCACTAAACAATGGTTTTAAGTCAAGGTTGCAGTATAGGAAATGCAGTACATTTGTCTATACTTCAACTATGTTGTGCTTGTTATTCTGGTGAATTTGGGCCATGAAATAAATTCATTATACAGTATATCTCCCATATTAAAATCGTAAAAAGAGTTTTATGAAAAGTAAATGTGACTTTGCACATTTAATTCACTTGGACATCAATTTATTAACAAAAGTTCACTAGACAAAGTAAGAAATATTAAATAGTATTTACATTATCAGAATCATTTATTCAATTCATAGTTAGAATTTTTAGTCTAGATGGCCTCGGTGGCAGAAGACATATTCTAAGATTATTTTATTTACATTAATTAAAACTTATTTGGAGACTAGGATTTTTTGAAAATAAAAGGTGTATCCTACCTTAACACTCATTTTTCTCCCCCACTTGAACGTAATGTTGTTCCATTTCAGACCACATATCAACCCTAACCCTAACCAGCCAGCCTTAGGCTCGTCCATGTCAATTATCTTCTTCTCAAGTGCTACCAAGGAATGACACATGATCTGAAATGGGAAAACATTAAGCCTAAGTTGATTAGATCTATTTGTTGCACTCAAAGGAGTGTTCATTTTTCAACAGGGGATGAGTCAAAGAATTTACAGTAAGCATGTCAAAGCTATCAACCGCTGTAACAGCTTTGCTTTATAAATATGACCCCAGGCCCCCCCCCCCCGCCCCCACCCCCACCCCCCCCCCCCCCCCATGATGCAGCTGATAAAACCCTAACCCCTCAGAGATTATTACAGAAAATCAAAGATGACCCACCCCTTTTGGCCGGTTAAAAATTAGTTGACAAACATTGCCATAGTGACTATTGCTCCATCACTATAGCAACAATCAATGTACCCCCTGTTGAAAAATGAAAGCTCTACAATGTTACTCAAGTTGAATCTACAAGTTGTTCGAAACCATTGTAGAGGTGGTCGGAGCAATTTCATAGCGGCATGCAAAACTGCACACAACAGTGAACCATGCTTTAGGAAGTTCAGTAAAAAATTTCAGAAAATTAGCATATGGCGTGTAGAATAATTAATAATTTGTCCAATTAACATAAGCTTGTGCTAGACAAAGTGCTCAATGAAAAGAATAGGCCTTTTGCCATTCCTCCTGTGTCAAACATTTTGAGCTGAAATTTCACTTTATTACTAATATCGAGTTGCCCTTTCCATTTCTGGAGTTCATTTTGACACTGGTGCTTGATTTAAGGGGTGGTCTAGTCACGTATCTGATCTGTTGGTAGAAATTGCAATTAAAAATACCGAGTGTCATGTACGGCAAATATTTGCCGCCACTTATCGGGTAGAGACGATCCCCCAGGTAGAAGGGCAGATGTTTTTGAATGACAGGAGTTAAACAAAAAATTCAGCTATGAAAGGATTTGCTTCTCTTCCCTTGTTTGCTCTTGTTTATCTATTTTGGACTAGTGGTTTTATCTATTTACCTAACTACCTGTGGAATGCATGCAAATTCCTTGGAAACAAGAAGTCGAGAAACTGGAATGTTTGTTAACGATAGCTGGTGTAAACAAACTTTAACGAAAGAATTCCAGCCTAGAAGTCCTAAAATAATCACAATTCTGTGTACCAAACTAGCCTTATTCAGTTTTAGTTTGCCCCATGCAAGGAAATCAGGATTCCGGAATCCACAGAAGTTTGGCTTTTAAAATCTGGAATCCAAGACTTGGAATCCGCAATCAAGCACTTGGAATCCGGAATACAGCACTTGGAATCTGAAATATCCGGAGAAAATCACAGCACTTGGAATCCGAAATCCAGAGAAAACCGGCTTTTGGAATCCGGAATCCAAGATCTTCAGTACAGGATTTCAAATTAATTCAATTAAAAGTTCTTGCTGTTTTTCTTTGTTGTTGTTGTTGTTGTTGTTGTTGTTGTCGGTTTTTTTTTTTTTTTTTGGTTCTAGCGGCTGGTTGATCATGCGGTAGCATCAACAAAATCTATGCGAACCTTCACCAAACTTTAAGATTAAACTAAGGCGGGGAGCGTTCACAAAAACTTGTTTGGGGAGGGGGGGGAGGGGGCTGACGAGAAACTATTCTCAAATGAAAGAATTTGGAAGACCCCTTACTTCATTCAAAAATTTCAGGAACCCCCTTTTAGGATGTCCATAATTTGAAACACCCCCACCCCACCACTAAGCCTTAATTTTGTAATAAAATCATATTCAAACCTTACTTTTCTGTCATCAGTAATACAACCAGTCACTCTCTGCTCTTCTCTTGTTACTTAAAATCCTCCTTCCCGACCTAGTAGATAACAGTTCTTTTTTTCCATCGCCTTTTCTCCTTCTTTCCCTTCCTCCTCCTCTTCCTCTTCTTCTCCAATTTCATTTAAAACTGTATCTTCATCATCATCACTTTCCATTTATTTTCATGTTACATTTTCGGTACCTCCCTTGAGAGTAATATTTTTTTAATATTTACAGCTTTCCAAACAATTTTCCCTATCTCAGTTATCTTCAAAGTTGTCCCGAGTGGCTGAAGACATTGGGACTTTCTTAATAATTTGGCGGGACATTAATTTGGCCAGATATATTTGGCGCCAATAATTATCAAATATAAAATGAATTCAGTATTTCGTAATGGGGCCGTCATCATAATCCAGGTTAAGAACGTCCAGGATTATCGCCAATTCATGGATTTGTCTAGCTTTGACTAAAACTATACTGTTGTCGTATAATTTGGAGAAGTATTCACTTCAGGATTTTCGCCTAGTAGCCCTCAATATTGTTCTCCAACGGAGTTTAATTTTTATTAACTTTCGATTCCAAAAATTAGAAAACTATTCAGCACTGAGTTTTCCATCTATTAACTCTAAGTTCTGGTATGACTTGGATTCAGTTAGGCAAAGTTAATGTTTTTCGCTTCAACGGCTTTCACGAAAACTTTTTCTGCAATTCACAATTAGTTCTAATGTCGATGGAAAACTAGATATTAAACTTCGGCAAAGATAAGACTTTAGTCCATGCGTTCTTCTGAAGCACACTGATTCAGGGAATTGAAAATTTAATTCTATAAAGCTCTTAGTCGGTTGAACACTACAATGTTTTTTCGAGTGGTTTTTTAACTTGGTTTTATCTTAAGCTGAAGATGACACGGATTATGAATCTAGCACGCAACATTTCCTTCTTTCTTGGAGAGAATGATTTTTGAAAAATCTTAAACTGTTTCTTCATTATCAAGGCAAATTTGATATGGCAATATTAATCAGGAAAACATAGAGGCAGGAAGGACTCGAGTTTCACGCACAGCTGAGCAACCACGGGCTTAATTGGAGAGATTCACATATTGTGAAATAAGTTGAATTTTTCTCGGGTTTACTAGTAATTATTAAATAAGTTAACACTTCAAAGAAAGAAGAAAAATAAAAGAGGAAGCGTCACTGGCAAAAGTTAACAGACGTACTCGACACTTCATCAAAATAAATTAACACTAAGTTTTGGCGCGCGATTGAAATTCAATGTGGATGCCGTCGGTCTTGCGGTAACGTCAAATTCAATAGCTCTTTTGTTATTCACTTTGAGTTTCCCCCTTTGTAATATTCTTTTCATTAAGTTGACAGTAATCTCACCTCCCTGGCAGAGGCTTTTATAGTATTGTAGCTTCTCGAGTGACCGACTTCTTTAGAATTATTTCAACCAAGTCCACCAGTCGAATCATCTTTTCAGCTCGAAAATTATTCTATTTTTAAACAGCGTGGCTGGTGGCTTGCTGGGCACTCTTTAGGTTTAATTCTTAGAGCGTAGAAGTATTATTCTAATACTTGAAGTAGGTAAATATCGTTGTAACAGAAGTTCAATTTGATTCCACGTGGGTTTCTTTTGTGAGAACAAGAATGTTCAGGAGCTTTTATCAGTTCGTAAATTGGCGGGAAATCGAAGACGTCGAGTGAATCCAAATTTATCATCCCCAAAGAAGCATAAATTTTGTATGATTCACAGAAATAAGATTTAGGTCTACCGAATCTTTCATGATGTTCGTCTCAAGGAGCCTTTTTCTTGTAATCCAAGTCTTAAGCTCACGATAACCCCTTTTGTGATAAGTCAAGTTCTAGCCCTAGTTGTTTGTTTGTTTGTCTGTCTGTCTGTCTGTCTGTCTGTTTGGGTTTTTTTCTATCTAGAATTTAACTTGTCCAAAGAAATTCAGCTAAAATTTTATTCCATTTACCACAATAAAAACTAATTATTCAAATCGCTCAACTATGGAGCTGAGAAAAATAGCTATGAACTTAAGCTAACTACACTTGTACGCCTGCAAGGCCCGTATACCTTAGTCAGGATTTGATCAAATTGAACACAATAACAGTCCAAAAAGCGCGCTTCAAGGTAATAAAATTGTTCCCTTCGTGGTCAAATGTCTGCTTTTTGTCCTAATCGAGTACATTCAAATTGAAATAAATTTACACATTTTGAGTTTTGGCGCGGGACTTTCGGAGAATGACCTTACGAAGTGACGCGTGCCCCGATGCGTGTAGCTTGTCTGTGCACTTGAATGACTTTTTTGTTATTTGTTGATCGTTCTCGAGTTTTCCTCTTTGTACTGTAGCATCAAAGAAAACCTTTCTATTGCCCGTTACAGGCTAATGCATTCTTAAGGGGTTTTCCTTTACTGTGTTGTACAGATGGCTCGTTAACATATTTGACATGAAAGAAAGGCAATCAAACATTATTATCGAACTACGGCAATGGGAAGGCTACAAAACTTCACTAATCCATTGTAATCAATGCTTTTTGAAAGAAAAATTGCTTTCTCATGTCTTTTTGTGCTTCTAAGGGGCCAAGCCTTTTAGTTAGCGGGGAATTTTAGCGTTTTCAGCAAGTCATCTTTCTTATTTTGACGGAAATCCAAGAGATGGATAACCCACGTGCCCATATTTACGGTAACAATGCAAACGCGTTTGCAATTTCGGCGGGAAATCCAAATGGTACCTCGTTCAGTGGACGAACACTAAGGCTGATCCCATGTGCTCTCATCTACTGTCAGTAACAATTCAACTCTCGAATATCTTGGGAATTTGGCGGGGAATTCAAGGTGTTGTCCTATTCAAAAACACCCAAACATGTGTGCCGAAACATTTCTAAATTTTGGCGGGAAATCCAAGATGTTTCTCTATTCAGTCCTAGTTGATAAGAAACCAGGCAAATGTGTGCTCATTGAATTATGGTGTTTTGGCGGGAAATTCAACGTGGTATCTTATTGAATTCAGCTAACAGTAGGCTTCAAAGAAACTTAATTCCATGTGTGCTTGTCTTTTAAACTACTGAAATTATCGTCAGTCTGTGTGGCACATTTTCGCGGGAAATCGAATTAAGTTCCCGTTTCACGAACTATAAAACTAGATAAAGAAGTCTTTAAGATGGTGTTTTCATCTAAAGTGGTGAGAGATTTTTTCTTTCCTTTGCCATTCTTTCCTCACGGGGGTTAGTCGTGCAGTCGTACTAAAAGAAAGAAGTTCTGGTTAAACCGACTTTGGTTTTCGTCCGTGGCTATATATGGATATATTAGAATGAAAACCATATCTTAATGAAGAACACTATTTTGAGAACTTTGATATGAAAGAATGTTGAAAGAACATCTTCTTCTTCTTCTTTCTACCTTTCTTTCTTTCTTTCTTTCTTTCTTCCTTTCTTTCAAATTAAGAAAAATTACACTTAAGATCTTGAAAATAAGTAGGGCAACATTGCGAAGCGCAGCACACACATAGTAATTTACAAAAGGTGTTTAGTGCCAGTGAAAGATACTTAAAGTGTCATTATATGCCGGTACTAATTGTTTCCGGTTTTTTTCTCTCGATAAGAGGTGCAGACAATTATAAGAGATATGGGGAGCTATGGAGCTTTGTCTTGGTGTATAATACCTTTACAGGTAGACAGGATTCTAAAGTCTTTAAGATAGGTAATTATCACCAGACATATTGGATATTACATGCATAAGCCTTTGTTAGCGCTCTTTTTTTATCGGCGCTTCGAAGTAGTTTTTTACTGTTCCACGTTGCCTTTTTGTTATAGAGTTGATCACAGGCAACAATACTGAGGTTGGTGCTTGTTTTTGGCGAAAACGAGTGACTTTCAGGAATGAGCCTCGACTCAGAGGAAGACCAAAACATAAAACAGTCAAAACAAATTCAACATATACGACTAACCTTTAGGTAATCCTATCCTAGAAAGAAACCTGGTCAGAAACACGGTACTAAAAGGGAAGACTCGTGGCATGCTATTCAACATTTGCCTGCTCAATTTAGTAAAAAACAAACCCCTTAAAGCTCTCAAAACTAGCCATATCAGTCTACGAAAAGCGAATCTCTCAGCTGCAAGCTGATCGATCTTGTATGAAAACTGTTCTGCTCGGAGATTGACAAATCCTCAAATCCACATTCAGAACCCTGACATCAACAAAAGATCAGGTTTCGCGCCATTTTTTTTAGCCAGATTCATCTTGAAATGACGCAAAAAAGCGTTCTCAATGACGACCCAATCGTATGGTTTTCTTCAGAGATCTTAAGTTTATTCTCTCTATAAGATATCTTGATTTTAGCGACTTTTTTCGGGACAGTTTTCCCATGAATTAGTAACTCTCATCATTGAATAAATTTGTATAATTTAACGACAGCAAAATAAAGATAGCTTTGGTTGATGGTGAAGATTATCCGCGGTTCTTTGACTGGTTTACGGCACCAAGAAGTCGTGTAAAAGGTAGCAAAAAACGAAATTTTATGACATCTCTTCAGTTTGTCTACATTATACCTCTAAAACACTCACTTTAAAAGATACTTTTCTTCGCGTTCAAGTTCTTACGTTAATTGAATTCCCCTAAAAGGATTCAATCACCCGTATCAAAGCACTTGGACGAGGTTTTCCCTTCAAATTTTCCCTTTATCACAAGGAAAATTACCTTTCAGCATCAAATATCGTTGATTAAGTATCCCTTTTTGACACGGGTCGTTTTTATTTTACGGTTATTCTCGAATATATGAGCTAAACGTAATATGCTTGTAACTTGTTCACTTATGGCTTTTCTAAAATTTAAAAAATGTGAATTCATAGGAGGCAATTACAAAGGTCTTTTCATCTAGCATCCCCAATAAACTTTTCAAAGCCCCGAATCTCTAATTCCATAGCCATAACTTGAACATCTGTAATGGAAATGTTGGAAAATCCAAACAAGGCAATTATGTATTGTTTTATATACTAAGAGCTAAAAAATTCCATGACTTTCCACAGCCAAGTAATCTAGAACATGATTTTCTAAACCTTCAATGTCCTGAGAAAACGTTTTCCAATATCCAAAACTTTCCGTAACTTGTACGAACCCTAAAAAGGTCACCCAGTTCGAGAATTCAGATATTCAGACATTTTAAACAAACTGTCACAAGATTTATTCAAAATAATCTACGCAGTATCGAATACAAACAAAACTCTTCAAATATATATTTCACTCGCTCTTCATTATATATACCAGTAAAATATTTACAAACCTTAACTATTTCTTTTATATAAATATAAAGTATACCTTGTTTTACACGCAAAAATGTTTGAATAATCATCAGTACTTTTAGAATACTTTTGCAATGTTTCATTACATTTTGTGTTTTGTGTTAATTGACTATCAAAAATCTCGAGTAATCAAAGTACGAAAAATCTCTAAATACTAATTTAGTCTTGTATTCTTCGAGTTCTTTTACCAGTTTTCTTAATTTATCACTGTGTATATAATTTAGTGAGTAAAAGCTTTCTAGGTTCAGAATTATAAATATTTCGATATAAATAAAGTGCAACGTCCATGTATACAAACATACTACGATTTTGAACTTACATTGTAAGATAATCTTGAGTTTTGAGGCATTTTTTCTGAGAAGCCTACAAACCACAGGACATTAAAGAGAGGTGCGAGCCACGTTTCAGCACTACAGGTGTTACTTAGCATAATAATACTTATAAAATTGGCGGGAAAACTTAATATATATTTACTCACGATCAGCTAGGTACACGAGGCAAGTCGCTGGTTTCAATTTTATAGACAACGTTAGACAAATATAATTTTTGAGCGTTTGGGTTTTGTTTCTTGTTGGCTAACTAACCTCTTAGACGTAAGCTATTCTGTAAATTATACCGAGAGTTTGGAAAATGTATTTCGTGTACCTTTATAAAATAATTATGCAAGTCTTTGTGGAATCACTGAGTAGATACACTAAAAGCTAACAAAACAGTGAATTCTATTATAATAAAAACCGTTCTATTCTTCTTGTGGTGCGCAATATTGTTGCTCGGAGTGAAATTGTTCGTATTTTATTTCGTCCTTGATTTCATCTTTGACGTTGCCAGGCTGAGGAGCGTGTAGCTTGCTAATGTGTCTTGACAAATGACTCGGGTTATTGAAAGCTTTGGGGCACTTGCTGCACTTGTAAGGTCTCTCACCTGTGTGAATCAGAATATGCCTTTGTAGATTCCCCGAGATTGAGAACGATTTGATACAGTGAGGGCACTGATATGGCTTTTCCCCGGTATGAACACGCGTATGAATAATAAGCGCGCTCTGTTTGCTGAATGCCATTGGACAGTGTTGACACTTGAATGGCTTCTCACCGGTATGGCTTCGGATGTGTCTCACTAGCATCTGTGAATCGTTGAACGAGCGCACACAGTAAGGGCATTTGTACGGCTTGGTGCCTGTGTGAACCAACAAGTGTTTTTCAATCGAAAGAGAGTCACTGAAAGCCCGCCCACAGTACTCGCACTTAAATGGCTTTACTCCAGTATGTGAATAAATATGCTTTTCCAAAACGATCTTGTCATTGAATCCTTTGCCGCAATAAGGACATTTATACGGCCTCTTTTTGTTGTGCACTAACATGTGACATTGCAGGCCATCAGCTCTGCAGAATGCGCGGTTACATTCAGGGCACTTGAAGGGCTTTTCTCCGGTATGCGTGCGCTCGTGAGACTCCAAATGAGAATGCCACTGAAAACCTTTGTTGCAGAACCTGCAAACAAATCTAAAGTTCCCTTTTTTCGAGCGTTGCTTTTTTTCACTGTTGTTGTTGTTGCTGTTGTTGTTGTGCTCTGAATATGGAATACGTACAACCAAAGTGCCATCTGAAGTATACATACCATCTTCATTTTCATCTTTAATTCCAAGCTCATCTTTCTTGTCAGAGTCATTATCATACTCCAGAAATTCCTCTTCGGAGCTTTCTGAATGGTAACTGCCACTGCGCACATGATTGAAGGGTCTTTTGTAATATGTATGGCCGACAGTTTTGCGTTCATCTTTTGGACTAGCTTGAATCCCTTGGTCTCGTACAACCACAGTCACAACATCACTACTCTCTTCTTCCCCGTCTGTTGGTGATACCGGTGGTGTAATGACAAGGCTTGACTTGTTCAGAGGCAAGGCAGGCTGGTTAGGTGACTTGACAAGCCTTTCGTTACACCTTAGATCTGTTTCCTTGGGGCTTGGTGTTCTCGGGTTACTCCCCACAGGGCTTGGAATTTCTTGGTGTTCTTCGATCTTTCTTGGCTGCATGACAGCATGTGACGGGAACGAAGATTTGCGCTTTTTGGAGCCACCTTTGTTGACAAGCCTTCCATCGTAGAACACATCGTTCTTGTTTTTTTCCTCGCTGTTTGGTACTCTGTAGACAGGGCTGTTCATGAAGTCAGAAGGCGGAGGTGCATACACAAACGCCTGCTCGTGGTTGACCCCGTCAGGTGTATAGCGAGGTGTAAGCAGTCTGTTTGCGCTCTCTTGAGGATACGATGGCGAAGGAAGTGCTGGTTTTTCTGCATGTTGAGGCTGCGAAGGTAGAGGTGGTGGCCTTGGCTGATTGACTCTCTCTTGATAAACAGGTTCTGAAGCTGGCACTAGATTAACTGGCGGCCCATAAGGTTGAACAGCTTGGACCACTATTCCGTCTCTTGGGTAGCTCTTGTGTTGTATGGGTGGCTGGCTCTGCTGTTGTCCAGGCTGGCGGGCTGGTATTTCCTGGTATGGCTGGGAGATTGGCACACCTAACCTCCCAGTTTGGTAGTGCTGAATAGGTTCTCTAGAGACAACAGGCTGAGGTGCTGAAACTGATGGAGGTTGAGATCCATGATAGCTAAGTGTCGGTGGAACCACTGCTACAGCATGAGAGGTCTGGTGTGGTGGTGGTGGTGGTCTGCTTGCTTGGTACTGAGGCAATTGACGTGGAGGATATGAAGTAGAACTAGGCATTCTTATGCCTTCAGCTGTCTGTGGTTGCACCAAGACGTGCCCTTTAGGGAGTGGCTGAAATGGCTGAGGTCCAGGTACAGGGGCTGCTGTAAGCTGCTGTGGCATGCGTGGTTCATAGGCTCTGTACTCAATTCTAGGTTTCTGCTCGCTCTGAGGCGCAGGTGGGTTTGGCATCACACGTTGTACAACAACTTCCTGTCCTGGCTGCACCATTTGCGGCATTGGTCTTAACTGCTCCTGTCGCTGTGGTTGCTGATGAGAATCTGGTTGACTTGGTTTCACTTGTACCGTATCTTTAGCCATTATGGGAGTTGCATTTGGAATAGCTTCATATATTACACCATTTGGACCTTGAGATACAGGATAGACAGGTACATAAACTACTTTAGTATCTGGTTCTTGAGTGCGTGTATTCTCTTGTTTAATGGCTGGAGGATGTATTCTTGGAGGGAGTGAAGCCTGTGCAGGGACTGTAGTTGACACAGAAGTAACCGGTCCATTGTTCGACTTCTGAACAGCATTACTTCGAGGTGGTACATAATACCCCCGCGAGGTCTGTTGCGTTACAGTTTCTGATGTTTTGTGTTCGTTGGAGCGATAACTGTTCTCTCGATCTCTTCTCATCGAGTGATATTCCACAATCATGACATTTTCCAATCCAGCATTCTTGTCTGACACGTCATTGTTCTTTTGTGTACCTTTCAAGGTCGTTTTTCCTTGCTCGAGTGAGTCTCCGCTGTTCTGCATTGCAAATGAGCCTGTTTGTTTGCTACCAACTGATGAATAGAAATTGTCGCTTGAAGTCCCAGGAGATTGAGAGGTTTGTTCATGGTTCTGATAATGACGGTATTCATTAGCGTAAGGCCTCTTTTCATGCGTGTAATTTCTAATAAACCTTGAGTCACTGCCGTTGCTTTCCCTGGCTTTAGTTTCTTCAGCAGTTTCATAATAATAAACAACGTTTCTTTTCGGTTGACCTTTGCGTATCTTCTTAGGAACCGAACCGTCCGCGAAGTTATTTGGATGATGCTCTAAAGTACGCTTCGACTTTTTTCTGCTTCTTTGATTCACTTTCGTGTTGCTGTCTTGGTATTTTGGTGTCTCGAGCGTCGAGCGGCTAGATTCGCGGTTTTTGTCTTGAGTGTTGGACTTTTCGTAGCAACCCACATGTCCAGCATATAGTCTACTGTCATCATGGTTGGCGGGTGAAATCTGATCTACCGAAGTTGTTGGGATCGAGTAATCAACACTAGTTGAACCTGAAACCCGAAAATAGAAATGCCGTTGGAAGATGTCAGATAAACCGGGAAAATTCGCACATGGCAGGAAATATTCCCCAAAAAAATCCCCATAAATTTCTAAATCATAAAGAATTTCTAAAGTAATGAAGTAAAAGAATCTAGAGTAAATTTATCCTAGTGCGGGTATGCAAGGCTAGCGAGAGCCCGGCATTTAGCGGAGTGTTAAATTAATTTGTCTTCTTCGTAGGAAATCTCGGCATAAATCTTTCCAAACGACGAGAAAAGTAAAATAATACTGAAACTAAACCCAAGCTATGAACAGGAATTAAATTATTGTAAACTCTGAGGAATTTCAGAAGTTTTGAAGGCGAGATTTACAATAAATTGAAAGTTTCGAGAATTTATGCGTAGTTGGTGTAAACTTTGTTGTGACAATTTGAAATCGAATTTCCTGTAAAAATCACGATGATTTCAAACGTCACGTTGAACTTTAAGGAAAAACTAAACTGTATACGTAAAATTTTTATATTCGAAACTAGACTATCACGGGAAAATGTGAATTTTCTCTACCTTTCCTTGCGGAAATTTACGAAAATTATGAAGAGTAAATATTACGTTTACCTTGTTTGAAATGCTCTGCTGTCGGCTGTGCATTTCGGTCAGCATTTTCGTCCTGAATTTCAGGGATGTTTTCCTTTTTTGTGTGAGGAAAGGCACTCCTACTTCTGATCAAGAACGCTTTTGGCATCCCTCGGGTGGTTGGCGATTCCCAAAATCAATACACACCTTCTCCAGTTGTTCTCTTGACGCGCGGATTCACCGAATGCTCAGTCAACGCTCTTACGCATTCCTATATTAGATGCACGGGCTTGCAGTTCGCTGCTGACCATTCAACGGGAGAATTCCAATAGTGACGTCATGCTCATGCAATTTTCATGAGCTGTAACTCCCCGCCTTTGCTCTCCACAAGCTCTCAGATGAACTCTTATTACTTGGAACATTTCCCTAAGGGTTAGAGTTTCACTTCTGAGAATGTGTGGCCTCTTTTTCGTTTTCCAAGTGACTTTCTTCAAGAAGAAACGCTGGCGAGTCGATAAAAGCTTTCGACGGAAGTCACAAACAAGAACTAACAGTGCTCTAATTGCTCAGAATTTAGAAAGATTTTTATTTTAAACTTTCAGAGTTTTGTTTGCTCTTAAGGTTTCTTTCTTCGGAGTTTTCATGAATGTATTTTCGAAAGTTACTCAATTAAGGTTTCTCTCCGTTTGGGAAGTAGTTTTCGTGAATTTTTCTTAACTTAATTAGCATAATTAAACCACGTGGCGATGAACGGATTTGACCTCCGAAGGTGCGAGGAATTGTTTGACGTCAATATATTCGAGTTATATTTCGATGTAAGAATCTTTCTAAAGATTCGAAGAGCGCGAAATCGCGAAAATAGTTTTTCTTTCCAAAAATTGATCAACTTTGGCCCCTGTGCTAGCGAAATCAATCCCATACAAATTCCATTTACAGACCCCAAATGTTGTTTTCAGTATTGGATAGATAAATATGCACAAGTATTGAAGGCTGTAGACCGCTTGTTAAATGCACAGAAATAGAATTCCGGATGCTATGACAATAAAAGGGCATTCATAATGTTTGACTTGGTTATAATAAGAAGTCTACGGTGACTTTGCAATCAATCAATACTAACAACAATGACGTTGGTCGACCTTTATGTCATTCCAAAGACTCGCCAACGCTTCCCTTGGATACCAGTGAAGGGAGGACGGAAACTTCTTAAAACTTTCGCTCTGTTTTTGTAATCAGAAAATAGAAACTCGTGGTACGTGTTTCAGAAATAAATCATCGAGAGGAGTTCTTTTCGTGTTGGTCAAAACCGTATGGAAAACTTGTGGGGGCAAGGATTCCTCGCTGTTTACTTGTCAATGGTGATAAACTCGCCTTTGTGACGAAGATAATAATTAGCTTCGTATCGTACATACCTATAAAACATCACTAACAAAGTTCAAAAAGAACTTTTTAAACTCTTAAAACCAGTAATTCGTCCTCAGCACGAAAAAATCAAAGCTTCTTTATCAAGTTTATTAATTTACAAACTAGAAAATTCTGAAGAATCTACAGGCAAAGAAGTAGAATAATATTTAGTCTAGCCAATGATGATTAAGTAACTTCAACGTTAATTGATTTTTCTGTTCCCAAAATGGATCTAAATTTAAACTTATACATAAAAGATGAGTTTGACTTTATGATCAACAAGTTGATTGATTGCTAGAAATCCTTTGGAAAAAGTTAGGGAAAGTTTGTCAAACTTCGTTAAACTTTGTCCAAAGAGGAAAACTACCGAGAAAGACATCAATAAAACGAAATCTTAATCGAGATTTTAAAGAGAAGTTTTGGATATTGATTTGAAAGTGAGGATCAATTTGGATGTCCATGAAAGGCAATGCGTCAATATCTTATCGCAATGAAGGGCAATTTTCTTGAAAAACGTTCGCAATGTCACGCGTTTTCTTTTTGTAAAAGTAGTCGAATGTTACATAGTGATGATTAAAAGTCCAAAAAAGGAATAATTTCTTTGAATTGCTCAACAATTTTTGTAGTTTTCTGTACGAATATTTTGTTGTTTTGCACAGTACGTTCAGCCAAGCATACCAATAGCTAACTCGTATCGGGTTTATTAGCATTCAAACAGACGCGTCAAGTAGTGGACCATAAAAAAACTCGAACAAAGCCAGACTTCAACGACGCACGAAAAACCTGGACTTACTTTCCACAAGTTTCGAGTTTAGAAACTTTCGTGGCGTTTAGTAAACATTGACCAATTGCTCGGAAAGCTGTTCTTTTCTGCAGTTGGAAAGTTTCGGTCTGGGTTGATAGGCGCTCTGCATTTAACGACAAACCAATCTATGCTTGAATTGGCAGCTCTCAAGTATATCATTATAAAAAGCGAAGACCTTTATGAAGTATATTAGTCCGACGAATAATTTGTACAATTTTTAAGTTCGGATTCCTCACGTAATATAAGCTAAGTTTAATAGACTCCTTAAAGATCTTTTATAGGTGTATTTTCTGCAAAAAGAAGTTTAAAATCAAAGATTTCGGTGGGCTAAATTCCCCTAGATTTCCTTAACGACGACCCCTTAATCTTCCTGACTCATTCTCAATACATCGGCCTTTTGACCTAAGCCACGCCTCCCCCGAAGAGCTTTACGTGTTCAGAGTTTTTTCCGCTTTCCGACCGAGCAAATATCTCCCTTCGGGCAACTCAGATCTACAGAATCAACAGAATAACTTCAGCCTGGACGAATTCAAACTTGGTAGACATTTACTTAGCCTTTTAGGGTTGTCTGTGTAATTATGAAGGTTTCATGAAGGCAGTTTTGATTTCTTGTAGCGTGTAAAACTGGTCAAGCATACAAATTCTCTAACCGAAGGAGCTTCATTTTGACAAAAGGGGTTTCTAAGTCATATTAACATATGAAAAGATGACGTCTTTTGACTCTGAGCCAAGTACAAATTAGCGGTTTTCGTGGATACTTTTCGGTGTCAGTGAGAAGATTTAAGCACTTCTTCAGGCCGTACCATCGAAGGCTAATCGTCCCCAAATCCTCGCGCTCTCAAAGCGGAATATCGTAGTCATGAATTGCGTCTATGCTATGGAATGCTAGAAGCATCTTTGACAATAGCGTGTGGGACGTAAGGTTGCTTTTCTCTCTAAGATCAATTAATTCAGCACAACCAGTAGAAAAATTACAGTTAACTTCAAAAATGCATTATAACGGTGCAGTACGGGCGCAAAAGCTGTTGTTCCCAGAAAGTTAGACTCAATTAATAAGAAGATTCGCAGGATTATAATGTTACATAAACATATAGTTCCAAGTTACCAATAAGAAAAAACTTCCCCCAAAACGTCCAGAATTTGGTAGGAAGATTGAGTTTCGCCGTGGTTTTGCAATTGTTTATTCTGGGCTTAGATTAATTTGCGAATGATTTAGGCACAGGAAATTAAAGCTTCGTATATGAGTGTGTGTCGATGAGTGGCCTTTTCACCTAATGTCTTGTGGTGAACCCCAGACTTAACGAGAAACGATTCCTCCCCCATACTAATTAATCGCAAGCTGTTCTCAAAGCATCAAAGAAACGTGAAACCAAGGAAACTTAGAATAGATACCCGACCGGGCTGGTTCGCTCTAATGAGACTTTCGAGACCTGCTAGAGCCTGCTCTGCCGTTATGTCTACTATGAAGTGCCGGGTTGCCATGGGCAGTGATTTTGGTCAAAACAAGCCACAGCTGTACTAATCATTCCTTATTCATGAAGTCACTGGAAAGCTATCAGTAATCGACAATGATGTATAAGGTTATGATAGCGTAAGTCATCTTTTTACAGTCAACTCATGAATAAAAAATGTCGGTTCACGGCCAAATTCTTGTCGTATCGACTCGTGTCTTCGCTGTTATCATTTTATAAATATTTCCGATCGATCCTTAGTTTCGCGAGGAAACGCTACGGTAGATAGAGAATATGGACTTAAAGAGACTAAGTAGACAAGTGTTTTTTTCCTGAGAAAGTGGCTTTCGGGATACGAAACCTTTTTCCTAAAGGTACAGAACTACTTAGTTCTTCATTATATAGTCCTCAAGATTTTCTTTTATTCGACTATTTTCTTTTTATATTTCATAAGCAACTGTTTTGTGTATCCCCAAGGTCAGAACAATCCGGGATCTTTCTGCATGTACCGGAGTCTTTTGTCGTTCTACACAATAGTTGGCCTTTGAATATTGTTTTCCATCTTTGTTTGAAAGAAATGACGTCTTTTGTGCTCCGGTACCTACAGAAAGAACCACAATCCGGGTAAGTTAGACACTATAACTAAGGAACAAGTTTTGAACTCTCTCTTCATCTCTCTAAACTTGGTTTGTATACAAAGAAACATTTTAAAAGACCATTATCGCGAGGTTTGAATGAAATATAGCGGTCTACTCTCGAACCATAGTGTTAAGGCTTTGTTTCAAGTGCCACTCATAAACCTTCAGAATTCAATACCCTCTTATCACAGTATGGAAATAAAAACTTGTAAAATACATAGAATAGCTTACGAATTGAACTTAAAACTAATGCTAGAGTAAAATAGCAGTACTAGGAAGGCTCGATTAGTGATGGAATAAAAGATTTCTCACGAAGTCACCACATCATTAATTGTGGTTTTTAAATTAATTGTGATCCAAATCATGAGTTGTTTTAAAGTTTAAAAACTCGTTGCTATGCAATTATCCGTGTTTGTAAACTTCGAAAGTCTGCTACAGAATGAATATTATTAAATATAAAGTACGTAGGAAGAAGATTTGAAAATTGTACAAGGCTGAGATATTTCAGACAAACATAAACACGTTTATGACTTGTTTTAGACGAAAATTTCTAATGCATTTTAAAAACGTTTTTCTCAACCCAATGGCAGGGCACGAATGAAAATACCCGTTAAGCTCAATTTTGAAGTAAATAACAGATTTAT
>JAAAQI020193328.1:0-21735 GCA_011800005.2 Stichodactyla mertensii
TCTCAAATACTAATTATTCACTCATGATTGTAAGCTGCGCGGCTGCCTATGGCACCTTAAAATGCAGTCTGTAAAAAAATCACATTAATCATTGTAAAGCGCCTTTGATTATATCCACATAGAAAAAAGACGCTATATAAATCATAAAATCATTCATTCATTCATTCATTAATCATTCATTCATAAAAAATATATGATTCGATGTGAGGAAATACAGTAGTTACCTAATTGACGGGCACAGCAAATATTATGGGTTGGCAAACCGAATACACTAACATCAGGCCGGAAAAAAGACGACAATACTTTTGAAACATATCCCCATAACAACATGAAAAAAGAAAAGTTCTAAATTCACCAAGATATATGCTATCAATGGTCACCCATCTGAGTACTAACCCATCCCTATCCTTAAAGCACAGCGCATTTAACCACTCGTCTATCGATTTCAAATAATTAGCATATCAAAACGGGCGGAAATGTCACTGTATTCGGCCGTTTAATATTTGCTGTGCCTGTCAATTAGCTGTCACTATATTTCCTCTCATCGAATCATAGACCCATTGCAAAAGCCTCATTGTAATGCGATAAAACATTGACAATGGATTGTTTTATCGCACATGATGAGATGTACATGCATACGATTATTGCACTTTTGCAATACGTCAATATTCTCTTTCAAATCGATGTTTCCCCCAGCCCCCCTCCACCTCCCGGTAAATAATGACCGGTCCCTAAGAATCGAAAACTGACTGTTTTGTCCACCAAACAGTGACTTGTACGTTTGGGAAACTGCTGCAAATAGTCTATTGGGTTGGGACTTTCTGTTTGCCGGATAAACATTAAAGTATTATTATAATTCTTGAAAGATGATTATTTTTTTTCGTCGTTGATAAAAAAATGAAATTATCTCGATGCTTCTAGAAAAATGAACCGCGCAAATGAAGTACAGTATATACGTGCTCTGACTAGTTTCCAAAAGCTTTATTAGGATTATTAGCTCACAGAGAAGCTACAGAGACACACGCCGACGGTTATTATTGTTATTGTAAGGGGTTACTCTTACGTCAAGGGGCCGACTAACCCGTCCCTTTAAGGCTTTCGGGCTCTCCCTAATAACGCAGTCACAGATAGCGGTATTGGAGCCGAAAGTCCCAGCTGACTAAAGCAGATTTCGCATGACTGTGAAAAGGTCGCGGCATGGTGAGTGCCGTAAGCTTGCCTTGCCGCGACCGTGATGTTTTCTAGAATTTTGCCGTGCCTTGACCGTGTCGCGACCGTGTTCGTGCCGCGACCTTTTCATGCCATACGAAATCTGCTCTAAATGTTTCGCGCTCCCCACCGCATATACAGCGCTTCAGCATCGGGAGGTATAGCCCTTCAGATCGCCAATCCAATAAACCTTTCGAATGACTTCGCAACGATCAGCTTGCGCCCTGTCAGGGTGAAGGGTTGCGCGTTGTATTTGTCCCTGAATGTCCTAGCAAATCAGTTAAGAAAATAAATTAGGTGTATGAAGGTCATATTTTGATCCTTGATGTTGGGTCATCAAAAGATAGAGGGAGGGTCACATAAAATTATGCCGAGTCAGTATCAGATTAAGTATTAAACGCTTGGAAAAAGGGGGCGTAAAAATGTAGTCCAAACCAACACGGAGGGTCATTGTCATTTTGCAGCCCTAATTTAAAATTCCACCCCCTCCCCCTGCTAATTTATGACAAGTTCCTGACACCCTTTTTTCCAGCACAGAAATAAGCGGCTCTCCTATTTACACGCACCCCCTGCCCCCTCACCTATTTCAAATACACTGACGCTATACGCAGTTAAAAGAGAAAAACGTGGAACAAAGACATTTTTCTAAAATATCAAATCGTTGTTTTTTCAATTTATTCATAAATACTTTGTCTTTTTAAAATATTAATTTCAATTCGCTTTCTCAAGTCTAAAAGCAAATGCATTTAATAATCTCAAGTTTAAAACCAAATGCATTTAATAATCTTTCGGCATGTATATTTTAATAGTTATTTTCAACTAAGTTTTAGTGTTTATGGTCCAAAACGTCTAACGTCAAGAAAAACTGTGAAAACGACTGTTCAAACGACTTCGAAAATATCAGTCGCGATTGATTACGTCATAAGCAAATGTGGAAATGAACATCGCTTTAGAGTAGTTTTCAAGTGACTGTGAAAAGTGATGGCAAGCGATAAATTCACGGCGAGATATTGCCAGACAAAATCCGTTGAGCCAATCACAGCGCGCGAGAGCACTAATCACAGCTTGGTACATCTATATTTTTTGTAGTAGTACGAAAATGGTTTGTTAAACAAAATAAGGTCGGAGTCTAGCTCCTGTTGTTCTTTAGGTACTCTTCTCCTGCAAATGACTGTCTAACTTTTTAAAAGTTCCTGACCAACAATTATCGACTTCTGCGATATACAGTCAATGTCATTAACGGTTGTCCACCGAAAAAAGACATTTAGACTACAAATATCACGTGATACCTAAAAAAAACTCGCTCTAAATGCTTACTAAAGAAATCATTGTGTACGTAGAGTTTATATTTATTATTCCCTGTTAACTGTTAAATAATACTACAGTTTAAATTTGAATTTTCATCCCTTTAAACGAATAAACAAACGAATCACGTGACATTTCTTGTAGTCTAAATCTTTTTTCGGGTGGACAATGTTAATGACGTTTACTGTATTACTGTATTACTGTGTACTTTATTTTGAAATTAAACTGCAATATCAGCTGATCAGTGGTCTGTAGTCAGGGTGGGCACTTCTCTACCGACACAGGTTCAATTCACTGTGGATATTTCTTCCAAGGCTGTTCTAGAATTAGATTTCGTTGACATGGCTTGTTTCCTCGTTGTTTTATTGAAAGGTAACATCTTCAGTGAACGCACCAGCAAGTCTAAACTCATCTCCAGCCAACACACAATACATCCGCTGAGGGCAGGCTCTGGAAGAACGCGAAGGACGTTGAGCAGTTGTTCGTAGTATGTACTCACGACCTGCGGGAGGTGGAAAATCTTGCTGTGAAGGCGATGAAGGCGGGCTCTGAAAATTAGGATAGGACAATGAATTGCAGTCAGTGGTACAGAAATCGTGGGCAACACTGGGTTGGGGGAGCATGGATGCATAGTGTGTGCCAGCCGGTTAGCTAGATGGAAGAGCATCGGTCTGTTGTGCGGGAGGTAAGCGCTAAGCAAATGTTTTATCCACTGAACATATTACATGTACAGTACTTTTAGCTTTAACTCCTTGTGGATAAGAACAAGCATCATTTACGGGTTGGCATAGGTGGTTGGAGTGGCATGGGCGGTGTGGCCATAAAACGTTCGGGTCGCTGGTTCGAGCCCTGCAGATGCCACATGTGAGTAGCGTTTGTTAGATATGTTGTTCTCTCCCTTGCCACGAGGGTTTTTCTCCGGGTTCTCTGGTTTTCCTCCCTCCGTAAAAATCACCATGTGAGCTGAGATTTGTGTAGTGCCCCAAATTAGTGCGAAAGCTCTAGAAAGACTAGGCACTTAAACAAAGAGATGTATTTGTTTACTTATTACAACTGACGGACAATATAGTTTATTTTGCCGTAATTTTATTTTCATCTTACTTGTTGTTTGCTGGGCTCTCTTTCCATAGCAGGATGTTCCACTCTAGCACTCTACAAGAAAAAAAAGAAAGTCTTCTTTGGAATGCGTCCCTTAGTACACAGGTTGGATGAATGGAAGACAAACATGGAAAGAGAAGAGCACTTTAAGGAGACACAACATACAAGTTTCACCACATATTTAATTAGCGGTATCAAAGTCAGGTTAAGACCGTATTGCTGCCATATTGTGGCTGGCATGATGGTTGAATATATGTTGATTTTCTTCGGAATTTGGGACGTAAACGAATGTCGCATGGAACGCCTGTGACATTCTTTCTAAAGTAGAGCCCAGTCGCCTCTCACATCTTGAGGTCTCGGGTTTGATTTCTGGACTCGGTGAGTAGAGCTTCTTGTTGGGTTCTCTCTTGATTTGAAGATTTTTCTCCGGGTTCCCCGGTTTTCCAATCCTCAAAATCCAACCAGCTAAATTCCAGTACGATCATTGCGTTACTGTGACCCGACTTAGATCAGCCCTGGGGTTGTTTCAGTGTTCGACAAAATAGACCTCTTTACCTTGGGTTTAATGTTTTCCCACTTCAGATCACGTATGGCATTCCCTTGGGTTTTGTTTCTTTGTTTCTCGGAAACACTTGAGAAGATACGTTAATATGAATGAGCCTCAAACAAAGAATCTTATTCCCAACAGGATGACACGTGGTCTGAAATGGGAAAACATTACGCCCAAAGTAAAGAGGTCTATTACTGTTTTGTTTGTTTTGCAATTTAGAACATTACTTTAAGTACACTGCTATCCATAGCAGCCCTATGATTTTCATGACCGGCGTGTAACTTTGTATTTTCTTCAAAGGTGCTGGTTAGAAATGATAAATCAGTGAGTGAAACTCCACCTTACAAGTTGTTTACGGCGTACCTCTTGTTTGGCAAACAGTTTATGAATCACTCGTCCAGCTGGGCCCCGCCCAGCTCCGATCACCATCACCTCTGGTTTCTCTATCAACGAAGCCAGGAATTCGTCCAGGTTTTTTTCACCTCCTACCATCTGCACCTTCTGCTTCTGCGATTCAACTGCATCTCGGAATTTAAAGCGAAGAGATTTTGCGCGTGCAATAACCATTTCAGCCAGCTGGATTTCTTTAACAAGTTCCTGTAAACACAAATTAAATTCCCGGGAGTAAATAAAATATTCGTATGACGTCACTGCGCAATCTATTTATGGATCTGAATTTGAAGTCCGGTTATTTGAGAGCGATTGACAGTTACATATAGAGACTGTGTTTCTTTTTGTTACGAATTAATAGACCATTCCTTTAATTATATAATCGATGCAAATACTCGCTCTGTATTCTGGGGATTGTAGTAGCCGTTACTATTGCGATTGGAGGATTCTCATAAAACAATGAGAAGTAATTAATTAGTGTTGCTGCAATCTGCTATATCATATTCCCAATATCGACCAGCACAAAGCAAAGCTCGTATTGGTATTAAGTACTGTTGAACTGAAACAAGGAAATCAAAGGATCTAATACCAATTTTAACTCCATTTTGTACTACGTGAGATGCTATTATTATAATATAAAATGTAAAATAACAAATTATCAACGGAGGTTTCCTAAGGTATCGGAGTCAAAACAACACAAGTATACTCAATTTCTCATCATCATCATCATCATCAAATCTGTTCAGACGCGATTTTGAGTAAAGCAAAACTCGATGAACAATTCCCCTAGACGCTCTCTCTACAGTAAAGGGTTGGTCGAGACGAGCCTGTATATTCGAGACTAGTCTGAAATAGGAAAACATACGAGATCTGTTACTTACCTCACAATGGGGAAGGTCATCTGGTAAAATCCAGTGTAGATGTCTGGCTTTACTGGTCACCTGGTCTAATAACTTGGAGACGGCTGGAATATCGTTACCCCCTGCTCCTTCGACTTTGAGTAGAACAGCATGTAATAGAACTGGGAATAGATGGAAGGCTACCTCTGACGGTTTAAGGGCAGCCAAATTGTGTAAAACCTACGAAACAATAACATTTAAAAAGATGACCACCCTCCAGTTCAGTTGGCTGAACATCGATCTGTTGTACGGGAGGTCGTGGGTTCAAGTCCTGGCCGAACCAAACCTCAGGGTCTTAAAGTGCCCATTCCCTAATTTCACTGACATTAACATATGACAGTGACAGACCTTTACAACTTATAGATACTGCATTTAAACTATGAAGCTTTTTTTATTTATTTTCATGTAGAATCAGAACTGAGAATATTCTCAAGTGAGGAATGGGTACTTTAAAGTTGCTGAGAAGTAGTTGCCGCCTTTGTAATAGTAAAAATGGTTAGACTTTCACGATGGCGGTCCCATTTCTTTTGGCAAGAGACGTTATCTTCATCAATCGTCTTCGCCATTATCATCAGCATCAGCATCATCATCGTATTCAGCATCATTATCCTTGTAATTTATAAACTCGACCAAGTGTCGAAATGAACTAATTATAGTGTTATTGACAAGAACGCTCTTTACGGAATGTCTATGTACGTCTATTGACCGGTCTGAATAGTTAATTACCTGCCTCTGCTTTTGTGATTAGCACGCACATTATAATTACCTTTTCAGCTTCTTTGGTTTCGTCAAAAAGTCTTTTCTGTCTCCTAATGGGGACTGGTTTGGCGCTGTGCCAGACTTCTGCCCAAATGTTTCCAGGAATGCGCATCCTCAGGCTCAGATGACCTTCCTCGGTCCACTGTATAGGCAGGTGAAAATATCACAGAACAAGCAAATTGACGTAAGACAATGGAAAAATATAGTAAAAAATCCCCCCTCCTACAGGGTGGGCTCTAGATCTGGAAATATGCTGGTTCACAGATCGAGTATGGGAGATGGACACTCCTAGTTATGGGCTCTAGATCTGGAAATATGCTGGCTCACAGACCTAGTATGGGAGATGGACACTCCTCATAATTAGCTCTGAATTATTTTGTGAACTGCGCATCGCCAGTTGTTAGCAGAGGTTCATATGATTTAAAATACATACTTTGTTAACAGCTTTAAGCTCAGGAACGTGTCCAGCTTTGGCTTCCTTCATAAGGTCAATGGCTGCTGCTCTTTCCATCTCTTGTAGTTCTTCTTCTGTTACCTCTAAATCATCGTCTTCCCATCCATCTGTGAATTGTTCAGTCTCTTCTGACTTACCTGAATAGAAATTAAAAACAGCGTAAGCGCGGGTGTTTAATGCCAAGTTACAATTAATTAGTTTATCCCTAGTCCCCTCTCGACCAAGAGAGGGTTTGGGAAAATGGCGTCTAACCAGATTTGAGTCAGACGATGATTTGCCAATACACAATCTACGTCATTTTGCGTCCATCAAATTTTACAAAACTTTAAAATTTCTCCCAGACCTTCTCTCAGCAGTGAAGGGTTCGACGAGAGGGGTCTTGGTAACTCAGACCAGTCTATCCCAAAATGTATAATCCGTTTCAGTCAGACGGCTGCGAAGGAGACCAACTCCCCTCTCCCCACCCCCCGGTCAACGGATAACTAATTACAGCGCGCATGTTTATGGCTCTTCCAATCCGACGCAGACACACACACGGGCTGTCACGATTGCGGCACAGCATATGATCATATAATATTGTATCAAAAGCATGAACCCTAAGCCCTACCTTCAGGTTCTTGTTGTACCTCTTGTTCTGCTTTAGCTTCTAAACGTTTTAATTCTTCAACCTCTTCTGAGGTCTCTTTTCCCGGTAACCAATCATTGGGTGAATACCAACGAACAAAGTCTTCCAACAAACACCCAGGGTTTGCTGCCTGGAGGAAGGGGGAAAAAGACGATTAGAAAAACAAAATGGCAGCTAAATCATAATTCGTAAACATTACCGGATTCACGGCTTCATAATGAATGTAGCCTCTGTAGCGGATCTCCAGGGGTAGGAGGTGGGGAGTTCCCTTACTTCCCACCCCCTACCCCTGGACAGCCGCTACGCAGGCTATAATGAATGTTCGGATTCGAAAGGCGTTTACACTACAATTCGATTACACCAATATTCGGATTCCAACGTTTACACTGCAGCCATCAATACAATGAGCACAGCTATGTCCGCCATATGACCTGACCGCCTATTGAACTGTGTCGCAAAACCACATGATCGCGAGCACAAAAGGATACGGATTCATCGCTCACATTTTAGTACGTAAACGCAATCTAATATAATGGGGATAGTTGTACCTTAAATGCTTCCATATCAGAGAGTAAAGACGCGCTCTGCATCTGCGCCCTGACTCGAGCTCCTTCCTGCGTCGTTCCTAACTGAGAAAGAACTTCAGCGTGTTCTTGGAGCAGATCTTCTGTCATGGGCGCTGGCTCCTTTGTAATTAGAAGCCACAGTGAATAAATTAATTATAATAGTTCTAATAGTGGAAGGAAATGAAAGATTGGGATGAGAAACGAAAATTACTAGGTGGAGAAGTGGATGAAATAGGGTGAGAAAAATGGGAAAGGAGAGAGAAGGGAATGGAATGGAAAGCAGGGGCAGGAAAGGAAAGAGAAGTAAAAAACGTAACTTCATCTTCGTTTCGCATTATCTACTTCTCCAAAAAATTGTTTTTAAAACCTCTTTTTTAAATTTACGTAGTAAGATAATAAATAAACTAGTCAACCCTTTTTACAAATTCACTAACCTGAGTAACTGGTATATATAACGGTTCTCCAGAAGCCAACAAGCAAAGATCCCCACATTGTTTTAGTCTCCCTTTTGCGACAAGATCATTCCTTTCTGCGGGACTCTCCTTGACGGGACTTTTAGAAGGTTTTTTCTCGAAAACACTCAAACTTTCTACAGCTTCAAAAAACTCGTCATCATCGTCTGAGCTACTCGTAGCTGATTCTGATCGTCCTTCTGTATCTTTCTCTCCTTTATTAATTTGATTAGTTTTTGATTCTTTGCCTGTCTTGGAGGGAAATTTACTTGACGTGTTTGATGCGACCCTCATCTTAGAGATACGTCTTCTTTCAATACAACAATTCAACATCTAGAACAGAGAAAAGAAGTGCCTAATAAGAAACAATCATTAGTTTTTGTTCAACCCTGAAACAGTCTCTGGACTGACCTATTTTTAATAACTATAGTCTAATACGTACTCAGGGCACGGCTATCTGGGTTTTACGGAGGGAGGAAAGCCGGAGGACACGAAGAAAAACTCGCAAATTAACTGAGATATCCAACAAGAAACTCCACCTGCATGACCGAGCACAGGAATCGAAATACAACAGAAAAAAGTCGAAGTTATTTTCATAACACTTGGACTAACCTGTAATTTTTGGTGAATTAAACAGCATCCTAGATCTGGTGATTCTAATTTTAATCTGAACGAGAAAAGAAAAGGAAAGAAAACAGAAAGAAAGAAAGAAAAAAAAAGGAGAAAAACATCAGAAAGTATGAAAAGATAACGGGTACAGTAATAACATTTTCATGTTTTAACTCTGCAAAGTACTATAATTATTCTTTGAAACTGTGCACAATTACTAAATTAGCGTCAGCCATTATTGTATAAGAGCTATAGTATATAGAACTAGCCAAGAGATAATCTATCCATACCTTGGTATAAATATGTCATTCTCCCATCTGTATCGCATCTCTAGCACAAATTCATGCCATAAGTGTGCTACTGCTCGAAGACCTGGTAAAATAACAAAACATACAAATGTATTTCATGTGCTCACATACAAAAAGGTCACTCACTATATACTCTTGGAGCCCAAGCTCTTGTTTAAAGCGGGGATTTCATTTGTCAGGGAATAGGCCATTTCTGAATTCTCGCATTCATATACTTTTCAAAATTACAAGATATGATACAAATGTTCTTAATCTTTATTTATTAAAAAATATATTTAATAACCTAATTGTAATGCCTAGAACCGGAGGAAGAGGTTAGCCCTATCAAGAATATCTCCTAAGATCAAATTGGAATTTGAAGGTTGATTTTTGCAGAGGGAGGAAAACTGGAGAGCCCAGAGAAAAACCCTCAAAGCACAGGAGAGAACTAACAAACAACTCTACTTATACACTGATAAATATTGGACATACTGTATGGTCACAGGTGGAGTGTTGACCGTTTATTAATGTCACTATCAAGTGAAATTTTATGTCTTCTTGAACAATACTGACTTACCACCATAATTATTATAAACAATACAAATACAAACAGCCAAAAAAAATGTCAAGCTGTCTTCAGGTGCTGACTTGAGTCCTCTTAATCTGTCCTGCAGTAAAAAGGGTGTTAAAAGGAATGGTTCATGACTCAGCTGATTACTGATTATGACAGCTAACTTAACTGTATGATTTACACTGTAATGAAGCAATGACTGTCACATCAAATCTGTACGTCTGTTAAGTGAAAGGTCCACAGGTTGATCCTCAGTGACCTGCTTTAGCTTTAAATGCACTTAAAACAGAGCATTGGTGGAGGGGGGGGTGTTTGATACCAGCCTTGTAGATGAAAGAACTACTGTACCAACGTTAATTTTACTCTATCCTTTTGTTTTAAATTCTTTTAACATGTTTAAGCTCACCCTTAAGCTATTTTTATGATTTTCTTGCTCTTGTTCCCTTTGTTGGTGCACCTCTTGCTGTTTTGCTTCTACTGATTCAAAATCTTCTTCTGCATCTGGGAAAAGGTGCTGTAGGAAAAAAGGAATACATTGAGAAACTTGTTTAATCCATTTTTCAATAACATCTAAAAACATGTGTATAAGTGTTGTGTGCAAAACCACCTGTACATGCATAAATGAGTGGCCAGGTGTAGCCATAAAATGTTTGAATTTCCCACTCTGTGCTCTATGTGTAGCTGGAGCTTTCCCACTGATAGCTCCATTCATTTGCAATATAAATACCCCTAAAATAAAGCCAAAAAAGCATCCACAATCAATCCTTTACCTGCAACAGTCAGAAAGCTAAGAAGGAGGAGGAGGAGGAGGAGGAGAAGAAATGAAAAAAATCTTCACAGAACTGCTTTTCATTTTGGACCTGGAAGTCACTTCACACTTAAGTGATATATCAACATGACTGTTTTCTGCAAAGGGTCTACATTGTATTTTTTATATTTTTCTTCTGTCATAAAATTGGTATGGTGTTGCCTACCCTAAGAATGTGGTTCAGTAGTTCCTCTGGTATTGGGTACTCCTTAGGTGCTGTATCACTAAGACCAGAAATTTTTGTAGCTTTGGAGACAGCTGAAGAAAGTGAGGACACAGGAATCCCATGCCCAGGATCTGTCAGCCTTTGTAAAACTTGTGTGATGTCTGCAGCTAGATTGAAATTAAAAAAAATTCATTCATTTCTTTTTTTGTTCAGCCTTATTTCTTTTAACTCTTTGTATTTTAATTTTCCTTCACCTTCTGACCCTTTCTCTTTCTGTCCATCCATTTATACTTCCCTCAGCTCATCCATTTTCCCATCCCTTCTTCCACCCATCCTTCCTACCATCCACTCTTCCATCCCTCCCTCCCCTTCCCTCTTTGTCCCCTTCCTTTCCTTCATCCATCCATTTGGCATAACAGCAGCCTGGAAAAGTCCTCCAAAAATATATCATGTAAAACCAACATGTACTGTACTACTGTCAGTTCTGTAGCTTTCTCATGATGAGAAGAGACCATTTATTTATTTCATTCTATTTATACCTCCCTCAACCATCCACTTTAACTTTTCTTCCTTTCTTCCATCCATTCATCCCTGCATGCATTCTCACATCCTTCTCTTCCATCCATCCACCCATGCATGCATTCTCACATTCTTCCCTTTTTCCATTCATCCATCAATCTTTTTTGTAACAGATCTGGAAAATTTTTAAACCCACAGTCATAATGTAAAAAGTGAGCCTTACTTTCACTGTCATCCACATCTGTGTTCAACAACTGCATTGTTGATTCTTGTTTATAACATAACTTCATATAACCACCAAAATATTCACCTTCAGTGGAAAAAGAATTAGCAAGAAAATAAATTTTAATATAGGGTTATGAACACAGAAGTTCATGATTTGCACATCACTGGCAGGGACACATCAACAGCATGAGGTAAGGTGCTCTTCCAAGAGGTTTGCTCCATACACACTACCACCTACAGTACATTCAAACAGCACACAACACTTAACTCAACTGTCGATTTTTATGGAGGGAGGAAAACCAAAGAACCCAAGAGGGAAAACATGTCACTGTACATGTGTGATAGCAGGTCAAAGAATCAGTATCACAATCACAGTGGATTAGAAGGCTGTCAACATCAAAAGCTATATTTATCTCAGTGTGCTTCCTTAATTTTTTTACTTGATGACAACCTTTTTCAAACACAAACTACCAGAAAGGGTTTGAATCCAGTATGGTATGATGATGGGAATCAAGGGTGCTGTAGATGTATAGCACACTTGCCTCTCACCTCTGGGCTCTCAGGTTTGATTCCTGTACTCTGTTAGTAGAGTTTTTGTTGGGTCTCTTCCTTGATTTCAGGGTTCTCCAGATTCTATGATTTTCCACAAAACCCAACATGTTAAATTTGAATTTGTCTGCTGAGTTAGCCCCTGCCCTAAGGTGTGATGATCCAGGTTATTATTTTGTTTTTTTGGCATCATGACCAATAAGACTTTATGAAACATCTACAGTACATACCTAACAAGCAGTGTGGATTTTCACACATCCTCACCCTAACTGACCATTCTGGAGCCTGTAAAGGATCTAGATCTCTACAGAATACAAAAATAAAAAATTACAACATTAAATTATGACATTAAAGAGTTTTCATTGATTACTCATAAATTATTTTTGCAATGGGTTCATTGAAAACACATCAAGCTCTAGTGGTCTCTATTGTGCCTGATGGTAAGGACACTCTCAAAATTAATTTGAGTGCAAGG
The DNA here is from genome assembly GCA_011800005.2 of Stichodactyla mertensii. Lineage (NCBI taxonomy): Eukaryota > Metazoa > Cnidaria > Anthozoa > Actiniaria > Stichodactylidae > Stichodactyla > Stichodactyla mertensii. The sequence goes on from JAAAQI020193328.1 coordinate 12,517, forward strand.
CTAAGGTGGAAATACAAAAGATATACCTTACATTCAACTGAGAAAAAGCATGACTGATTTCTTTTGTATGTTGTATTGCCCTCACACTCAAGTCCAAAGAAAACTCAACTGCCCACATTAGTTTTAATAATTATTTAACAATTACAAATACCTACTAAAAATATCAATTTAATATTGCATATAATTATTATAATTATCATTAATAAACGTACGAGTAAACAGCATTGTCCACAACTACTTCTTCAGAGAGACATGGCCATGTTGTAGAAAGATGGAGGTTACTGAGGAAGAATTCAACATAAAAATTTAAGAATAAGTCAAAGCAATCTAAACAAAATGATCCAGTTTTCTAGTTGCTACAATTGTAAGTGTCATCTGATAGCATTTCAGCAACACTTTTCTACGTGTATAATAGCTAACACTAGAATGTTGAGTACCTAATAGGATCTTGACTAGCACCAAAGGGTAAGGTACCCAGATCTGTCAATCCAACTTCACATTCCAGGTAGGAATTAAGGTCTGGAGGTTCTTGAGGCCAAGCATAGTCAGTCCACTCATCCAATATGTAAGTGAAACGGATCGATACTGTAACAGGTGGACAGGGTGACACTGGGCATGCCTAACATCACATACAATGCGATGTCAGTAATTATTGGAGTTTCTTTGTATGCAGGTTTCATATGAAATAATAACATAATGCCGCATCTGCATTGAAATTTTATTGACCGAGTTTACGGGTAATCTTGCATTACCTGTGTAGCACTAATGCGTTTCAATAGACCTAATTCGCTTAGGCGTAATGTTTTCCCAATTCAGACCTCTTGGGAATACGATTCTTTGTTTGACGTTTATCCATATTAATGTATCTTCTCAAGCGTTACCATGAAACAAAGGAAAAACTCCCAAAGGAATGACACGTGACCTGTATTGGGAAAACAAATATGCCCAAGCAAATTAGGTCTATTTTACATTAAATATGCTTTTAGTACATCTCACATTTCAAAACAGAGGAAACACATTTCTAGTTTTACAGCCTTATATACAATCTTTTACTCAGAGTGTAGCCCAGCTCCCTGTGCATTTTTTAAAATTGACCTCAAACTTTAAGTCCTCAGTCATGCCTGGGGTGGGGTGGGGGTGGGTAGGGGTTTATATTTCATTTGACTGGTACATATTAAACAGTTCTTTAATTTACAAAGCACTCACCAGTTTGTCTTTGAAGACCTCCAAGAGACCTGCTAAATGATTGTACTGGGATGGTATATTCTTAAGGTGACACATTTCAAATGATGTTCGAAATTCCCCACCAAGACAAACACCATAATAGAGACGCCGCCATCTTTGGCTGGCTTGGATGAACATGGGGATTACACTGTAAAAAGAAAGCACAGGTTTTCTTTGATTGGATGCTTCCATTATATCAATTCTGAAGAAAAAAGTACAAAGGAGAGCCAGCAACTGACTTAATTCCCCTGTAGTTACTGGCATGTATATTTTTTATGGTGTACAATATTACCTACCATTTTGCATTGGTAAATGCTATAGCAATAGAACTTAGAAGCAAATGACATCGTGATTCACTATCAATGGCTTCTGTGTTCTGAGCTGGAGTAAGAACTATGAATTCCTTTAAACCATACCTGAAAAAAAATCAAATATGTAAAATTGTCTTTGTAATTTTTTAACTGTTAAAATATAATAATATTAAACTTATTAAAAAGGGGTTACCATAGACAAAAGGAGATAACTGATAAGAGAGTCATTCCAAGACCTGGACTTGTGTAAAATTAATAATATAATGAAATGCACAATATCTTAAAATTGATTTAATATCCATTCAATTAGCTCACCATCGACTAAGGCAATGCACTCTAGGAGGAAAATCAAAATCCATGTCAAACATATCCATTACTGCTGATGGTATTCCCTCGTCAGATCCTTAAAAAGGAAAGAAAATTTTGAATGTAGAGTGTTTTTTTGACAGTTGTCATATACTTTATGTTTGCTTGGGCAGATAAAAGCTAGTTAATTTGGCACTAATAATTTAACAGCAGCCTTATACACAAACCAAGAGCAGAGTTTTGAAATTGGTTTAGATGAGAAACAGTTAAATGAAGGCATAAAAATATTATGTAAAAATAAGCAGACTCAGTTATGCCACACTTGTTTTTCAGCACACATGAAAAGTGTGGTAGTGACATGAAGATCTTGTCTCTTTGGTTTAGGATCATTTATTCAATGAGCATCCTACCTTCTTTAATATTTTTAGAGGAGTGTTTTTCCTTTCTTTTACTCTTGAGATAATGATATGCAATATTGAAGCTAAAGTTAGCAAAGCAAACTTGTTCTTGTACAAAAGCCCATGTGCCTTCTTTTTCCTAGGAAGTGCATGATAATTGTGCAAACTATTAGTAACAATTTTGTGTAGTTTAAAAGGGAAACATAAACTCAAGATGGGAGCATGCATTTAACTGCCCACCCCCCACCCCAACAACACCTCCTCTACTGCTGCATGTGTAATTAGACAAACAAAGTGCATTTCTGTCCACCTTCAATCATTTATTGTTTAACAAACTTAATGGCATTTTGTCTTTAAGTTAAAATGTACCTGGGTATACTAGAATGAATTTATTTATGGTACATGTACATGTCGATTGAATGTACCATAAGCTTTAAATATTTTATGCAGTCATTGTGACTGAGCTATGCATCAGTAACTTACATGTAGATTCTCATTTCTCTTGACAGGAATTGGGTTTACTTTGAGTGTTTCAGTTGTGCCAGTAAATGATCCTGAGCTCTTCTAAAAAAAATAAAAAATACAGACAAAAAAAGTATTATCTTGAGCCCAGCTGTTGGGGGATACGTAGACCTCTTTAGATTGGGTGTAATGTTAACTCATTTCAGATCATATCATGCCAAAACCAAAGAGGTCCATTGTATTATGATAAACTATATTTACTCACATGAATGACAACTTTTGAATACCAGGGAACAGAGATGTGGAAGTCTGTGGGAATTAGGACTACAAAATACTAATAACCTTATTACAACTGGCTACCTCAATTTGCACCAGCTAGACCAAGCCCTAAATTAAGACCAGCTAGACCAATAACAAGAAAAACAAAGAGCTTTAAAGAATTACAAAAATGACTGTCACTCATGATTCAATAACCTTTGAAAACCTTGGAACATGTCTTGTGCCATCATCTAGTTTCCACTCATGGAGAACTTCTTCTAATTTTGCAATGAACCTTTAAATAAAGGTCATGATAATTTTCAATAAGTACATAGGGTTTGTACATGTTTTGGAAAGTTTTGAAGAGTTTTGGAAATTGGTAAGGCATTTTTCCAGGACCTTAAAAGTTTTGGAAAATCACATTCCAGATTACTTGGTTATGGAAAGTCATGGAATTTTTTTCTCAGTAAATAAAACAACAATAGACCAACCCTGCTAGCTCCATCAATGCAATGAGAGCATAAAGTTTTCCCCAAAGGAATATGGAGGGTTGGACAAACAAAACTACAAACCTCTCAATTTCAGGGACATTTAAACATTTATTGGATATTTGCAATGTTTTCCCGTGTTACACATCCAACATAGCAACATTATCAATGGATTGCAGGATTGGTCTATTGTCTCATTTGGAATTTTGAACATTTGCAATTACATACATTCAAGTCATTACTGATCGAGTTTAGGGTTTTAGAAAGTTTTTAAAAAATTTAAAAGCCAAAAATACTTGTGCACTCGTCAATGTAACTGCCCCAGCCCAGGCATGAACACAGACTTGAAATTTGACTTCTGTGAAAATGGGCGCAAATGCCCTCACCACCAGGGGAATGTTGCTGATCCAATAACCCCGCTTACCCCGCATATTCCCTCTCTTGGCAGTTTAAAATAGACATGTGAAATACAGCAAACCCCCAACTGGTGGGGCTTCAAAAGGCAAGTGAATACTAGGTGTAAATACCCTCGCATTCCCCTGGTCATACCCGGGTTGGGAGGAGGGTTACACTGAACTGCAGTGTATTATACAGTACGTTGTTCAACCAATGCAATCTCCTATTAATCTTAAGAAGTTTGTACAAGTTTGTTGAGTAAATATTCGAAAAATGGTAGGTACTATAATCACTGTTCTACAATGAAAAGGAACTTCGAAATGTCTGCACCTACGGAACTGAACTCTGTTACTAGAAGTTATTTAAAAATGCGTTGAAATTTATAGTCTAACAGATATGAAAAATTACCTTTCCCACTCAGAAGATGTGGTAAAATCCGTAATTTCGAATACTTCATTCTCCTAAATAAAACATCAAGTTAGCCATACATATATACTATAGAAATATAATACAACTAGCCAGTTTTTCATAAAGAAAACTAGCAAAAAAAATGGAAAACACATTCGTATTTGATTGAATCACCTCGTCCTCAAAGTCCGCCATCTTGGATGCACATACTGGGCATGCGCCGTGATTTCTTGTACGAGCCAGTGACATCATCGCAGTAACGACAGAAAACCTTCGAGAAACTCGCGTCTCGCGTGAATCTCGGCGCCCAAATTCAAGAAACCTCATAAACTTGTGGAACGACATTAACGAACAAAACTTTCAATAAAATTTATAATTTTTTTGACAACATTTTTGTTCACTCTTCGATTCGTTTTTTTCTCTCTCGAAATTAATTGTGACGTCATGTATTTGCCTTAGTCTTAGTCCCTCTCGGTCACAATCTACTTTGATTGCGTGCAGGAAGCAGAATGTAAACACATTTATTGTTGCAAGAAATTGCAGCTTTAAATCATGCATTTCTAGAGCGATCGAAACCTCCAAGTCGTAAAGTATAAAATTCTATGTGTCATGTCTGCTACAACGACCCCTTGGAGAATAGAATTCCACCATAAACACGGGCGTTTCATAAAATTATCCAAGACTGATTCTAGGGCAACAAGAGAAGGCGATACTTACGACCATGGAGTCGTTTTTTCTAGAAGACCTCTTAAAATCGGTGAGATTTTTCAACTTAAAATCGAACAAGTGGAATCGAAATGGGCTGGTTCTTTGGTAAGTTATGTATTCTGATATTTAAGAAAGAGTTGAACGCTAGATCGAAGCAGTGTCTTTTAAAATCAGTTTTAATGGCATTGATGGTCATACAGTACATGTAATTGTAAATAGTTTCAGACCAAAAGCATGTACAATGAAATATGTTTTTTGAAGTTTGATTAAAACACTGCTAAAAGTTAGAATTTAAGTTACATTCTATTATCAAATAAGATGTCACAGAATGCAAGGTACATTATTATATGCATTAGTATACATGCACATACATAATGTTGCAATTATACATGCGTGGCGACGCAGTCAGATATATGAAGTGGCTATACCTGCTATGGAGTAAGACTGTGTAATGACTTTGTAGTCACATATGCACTTCATAATAATAGAACCAACAGAATTTATGAATATTATCATCTGACTGTGCACAACGACATATACAGCTGTACACCACTAAAGGAGGTTGAGATGAGGTCCCAATACAATTAAGCTAAACCCTATTATTTAAAACTTTTTGTTGACTAACTCGGAAAATCTTTCTATTTCTAGAGGTTGGGAGTGACTTTGAAAAACCCAGATTGTCCACAAACCAATGTTGTGCGTGCTGTTACAGACTTATTTGTAGATGATTGCAAAGACTTTTGGATATTGTCTGGTTCTCGTATACATAATGGCACATTTGAAAAAGAATATGATCTTAACATACATTCATTAAAAGTGAACGACTGTGTAGGGGTGCAAGTGACTCAGGAAGGAGAGTTAGTTTTCTATGCTAATGGTGTCAGTAAAGGAGTGGCCATGACAGGAATTCCTGTAAAAAATAAAATTTTTGCTATATTTGATGTTTATGGAAGGACAAAAGAAGTCACTTGGAAATACTATGGAGGTATGTATCAAGACATGAAGTTTTTAAGGAACTGCCCAGTGTTCCTGCTTGACTGCACATGGGTCTAGCTATAACTGTTTACACAGACATATATCATGGTATGTTTCACCTGATTTTTGACAGTACTTTAGTGCAGTATTAGTTCAAAATAAAATGTTATTTTAAACTCAAAATAAAACATACTCTACTGCACAAAAAGTACAGTCAAAAACAAGCATTTTGAATAAACCTTTTACTTTCACTTTCTGCTGATTGGTTGACTATCCATGGGGAATAAGAGTATACACCAAATTTAAAAAAAAGTTGTCGGGTTCAAAAGGTAAGACCGAAAGGGGTTATGGGTAAGCACTTTGTAAGACCCATATTATATGCATATAGGATATTGTTTATCATTGCAAATCTTGAATATTGCTTAGAATTCTTGAAGGAAGCAATATTCAAGAGCACATCAATGCTCAACGCATATTATAGGCCTCATTAACTGTTTACCCAAAATCCTCCCCAGTCTTACCTCCAATGATTTAACCTTTTAAACCCAACGTTTTTTCAATTTGGTGTATACCACGGTTGATAGTGTGATTGCTCCCACACAGTGCAGTGTATAATTATGCTTGAATGAAATTTCCTAATTCACAGTGTTTCTACAGTTTTGCTTTCTTGTCATAAAAAAATTTACAATTACATACACATGTACACATGGCCATGGTATGCCCTCTTATTTTGCACCATTAGCATCATATTATCCAAAATTGTTAAATGGATCCACTTGGCTTTGCCTCATGAATCCACAACAATTTTGATGATTTGATGAACCAAACCATAGGGAAATAAGAGAAAATACCACTTGAAACCATCACATTTGTTAGATTCTGCATATACAAGTCCCATATAAACAGGGAAACATTCAAAACTCCTTTCCATATTAAATTATGCATCAAAAGTTTAATGTTACTGTATGTATAATAATTGAGTGAATGCCCTCGGGATGGAAAGTGAACACCATGTTGTAAAAATGCAAGTGTACTCACTTATACATCAACCTGTATCCAAATGAGCCCATAACAATAGAGTAAATAACTATAATAGAATATTTCTAAATTTAGTTGTATTACTTAAGGATGTTCATGGGCATTGTTTCTGTGCATCCTTTCTGCACGCGCACTTGAGCTCTTTTAACTGAGTGAGGAACGCCTGGATGATTTTGTTTATATAACAAATGTGATCAAATTCAAAATGGCAGCCACATTTTCAAAGTTTAAAGCTTCATATCTTCAAAACAAAGTCGGTGACCCCCATTTTTTTATTTTGTTTTCTGAAACTACTTTATAACATCTATCTTTACAGGAAAATAAAAGAAATCTGTCTAGTGGATCAAATGGAAATTACATATTTTGTGTCTTATTGGAATATAATTTCAGGTAATTTTAGGCTGCAAGTGCACACTCTTAGCTCAATAACTTTCCATGTTACTAGTTTTTAATGCAAAAAACAAATGCTAAGCAATTATTGTATCCTTCGCAAGACCTCTGCAAAGTGTTGGGGTGTAGAATTTGCTTTTCATCAAAATATGGCTTCTTCTTGGCAAATTTCCATGTTTGTGTTATTTGTTTTTTTTACTGCAAAAAGGGTAAGTTTTCAAGCACTATGGCAGCTAAACAAATTCGGTGACCCCCATTTTTTATTTGCTTGTTTTACTTTTTATATGTTTTTCTTTCATAATGCAAAATTTTTAAAAAATCTGTCTAGAGGATCTTTTGCCCATGAATGTCCTTAAGTTTGAATATAATCCTTAGCTTAGTTGCAGCCTTTGAAAACTGTGAATAATATTACAAAGAACATACTGCATGGCTTGGGGGGTCTTTGAATCCATTCATTTCTTCATAACTTTTCAAATCTCAGAAAGGCTACAGCTGTGTCAACATTGCACCAAACATGACATAAATTCAGATTATGTATTCAGCAGTCATCATGTGCATGTATGTTGATAAAGTTTTTCTTAACTACCTTTAAGTTATACCCAGCCCCTTAATTAGGCCTTGCTGAATTCTGTCCCAGGGGAAGGGGAACTTCCATGGTGGACATATGCTTATTGGACATTTTGAATATAGCTCTTAACACTATTAAGTGTAACACCTATGAAAACACTATGAACACCCTTTGCCATTTCATAGCCATTTCGTGTGTTTTTCATTGGAATATCCTATGAAACACTTTTGATTTCATAGGTTTTTCATAGCTTTTTTTCATAGTGCTATGAAATAAAAGCTATGAAACGATGTCCCACTTTTCATAGGAAAAACATATGAAAAACTGTAATAGTTTTACTTCAGTACCATATGAAAACACTATGAAAATTCATGGTTATTTCATGTTTTTCATAAAAAACCCTATGAAACAATTTAATTCATAGGAATTTCATAGGTAAAGCCCATGAAACATTACTTTAACTTTTTACATCTGAAAATAATGTATGAAAATGCTATGAAAATACTATGATATTTCATAGGTATTTCATTATGTTTTCAAGAATAACCGTGTAATATAATTTGAAACAATTTTTTAGGCATCTCAGCTTTTTTCATAGTGTTATGAATTGAATATGAAGGTGGCTGGTATATTGATATTTCACCTAGAAATTCTTAGGAATTTCAGAATTAGGTTTTTGGAAAAATATTCCCCATAATTCCTAGGAATTATTGTGAATTCTTTAATCAGTTATGAAGTCATGAATAAAATTAATATTCTTAAGAATTCCTAGAAATTTCTAGGAATAGTTAAAAAAATATGACTATCAATCCAAAGTAAGTACTGGATATACTAATAGTGCAGCAAATGTTAAGAAACATGAAAATCTGGATACTCATTAAGGGCATAAATATTTTTAATCATTCATCATCTTTCTAATACTTTAATTTTTATATATCAATCAAGAAATGTTCTTTTGCATCATAGGTTCTATATGGTATCTACAATGTAAGCCTACTGGTAGTCAGTATGTGAAACTTCTAAAAAGTATTGATCCTGTATATGATTATTTACAAAAATACTAGTCTTAGATCAATTCTGAACTCATTGTTAATGTTCATGTACAGCATAAACTTATTTTTGTAAGATCTCTGTTTCTGAATTCAAAAATTCAATACTTGAACTGTGAAATCCAAACATCTTATAAAAATTTTGAAAGCTCTTATCAGTGATTTTTTCTATACAATAACCTCGATAGTGAAAGACTCTCACCTTAGATTATCTTATATTTCACCTCTTTATACAGCTCT
>JAAAQI020193439.1:0-21724 GCA_011800005.2 Stichodactyla mertensii
TCCTTTTGTTTGATGGTCTGTTGGTTTTGTTCTCTCAGCCAATCTACGTTGTCCTTCAGCCGGTAGTGTATTACCCCTTTGTTTCTCCGAAACGCTTGAGAAGATATATGTTAATATGGATGAACCTGAAACAAAGAATCGTATTCCGAAGAGGATGACACGTGGTCTGAAATGGGAAAACATTACGCCCAAGCTAAAGAGGTCCATTGACTTCGATGAACACCGACGCCGGCGCGAAGACGGTATTTTTTAAAAGATATTGCCTTTTATTCTTTTTGTAAATGCCCTATAAAGTTATTATAATAGTAATAGAGTTGATGTTCTTGGGCGTAAATATGCTTTTGGCCCTTCTCGGTGCTCATTTTAACCCTTGCTGCGCTCGGGCTAAAAAGAGTCTGAGTCGGGGCAAAAACATATTTTGACACCCGCGAACATCAACTCTATTGTTATATTAATGCCGATTGATAAGCAACTTTTTAAGTCAATGATATTTAATGACATCATGACAATGCTTCAAAAACAGACTCAGTTTTCACATTATGAAAAAGTAATGTTTGTAATGTCATTAGACTTTTACAGAAATAAGGGATTGTACGAAACTGTTTTTTGACGAAAAATTCCTTTAATTAATAGTCGTTAGTTATTCACGAGGTAACCAGCCAACCACATGCTTAGAAGTACTCCTAAGCCAACTGGAAATTCCAGTGTCCTTGGACTTGAAATAATTGAAAAATATTTCGAGTCCTTGGACACAGGAACAGCACTGCAATTGGCCGAGGAGTATGTACAATGAGTTTCAAAGCACTCAATAGCCTGATCGCATGACCAGTGCCATGGTACTCACGGGTCGCTGAAGATGATATGGATTGGAATCTCTGATCAAGAAGCCCCAATACCAATCAGAGCCTTTAAGCACTTCACCCGCATTGCTGGGTTTCATACCGTGAGAGACTGGGACTCACATTCAAGAAATGCATGTAAACGACCATGTTTGTTCTTTTCTTTTCTGTTGTCAGTATGACTGACAGTTATCATTAACACTCGGCTTTATACCTTGTTTTTTAAGCAGCTTTTGTCGACAAAATTCTCACTTTAAATGTCGACTTTTTCAGCTTGTCCGCACAGGTTGCTACTTCATGTGTGGTTCTTATATCGTTCCTTTATTTTGTTTACAGCAAAGAGCGACTAACATGAAGTACTTCCTGTCCTGTTTGAGTCCCAGTCTCTCACGATATGAAACCCGGCAATACACCGAACAAGTTTGGTTCTGATGCGCAGGGTTCTCTATTTTTTGGTCACGATTTTCCGTGTGGGATGCATAAACAATAAGGAATATGACGTTCACGCATGCGCAAAAATTGTGTTTCTTATTTTAAGCCAAAAAAGTCGTTATCGTTTAATAAATAGATCCCTCCCGAATAATTAATGAGGATTTGAAGTCGCTTCGCCTCGGACTGGAAACCCGTCTAGTCCGAGTTGGAGGCTTTGAAACATTACTTAAAGCATAATTTTAAAACAATCGACTTTAGATAAAAGTTATTCAAAAGTTATGCTTGGATAGCCATGAGAGTGATGCAGAGTACTGGCCTTATTTTAGAGCAGATTTTGTGCAAAGCCTGGTCAAACTAAGACCAGAAAATAGGTTATAACCTGGAGAGATAAAATACTGTTATATTGAAGAAACCGGATATTAGATAAGGAAATCCCGATCATTTCTGATATAGGGAGGTAACAGTATAGAATACGTACAAAGTAATCTTTATCAGCAAGAAAAATAACTACATATAGATATATCAAATTGCACCTTAAATGAATTGTTATACAATTTACAATTCTTTGAAAAACTATTACAGGAACCAAAGGCGCTTAATGGCGTAACATCTCCCTGGCTCCTTAAAATAGATTACAATAACGCTGATCCTTTAATTTCAACTATAATATTATTATGATTATTAATTCTTAATCTTTTTGCATCAAATGCTAACGTATACCAAAGGCACGATGGAATACTTGGCCTTTCATCTAACGCATTTGTCAGTCCCCCTAATAAAAATGTACGACTTCATCAAATAAGCCAAAGACCATACGCCTCAATTTATTTAACATATTTTAAGAAGTTAAGAAAGATGATTGGCCAAAACTAATCTTATTTCGTATCTAACGCATGCGCACTTGATCTGGATGGGTACAGAAATCAAAAACGTTTACATTTATAAGAATCAAAAATACAGAAAAATACACTGGAAAATACTCATTTACTAACAAATTAGTTACTTATCAAACACATCCTATTGTCGTGAACACTTTTTTCCCTAATGCAGTGGATGTCTGTCTGTCTGTTGGTGTAGAATTAGGGCTTTTTAAATGTAATAAGAGTACAGTATAAACAGCTTTTATTCCCAACCCAATAACAGCTGAATGCCAAAGCTTACATTCACAGCAAAGAAACAATATTGTTAGTAACTATTATTAGGAAGGAAAGAATTCTAAAGAATTAATTTATTAATTGTTTTTGTGGAGCTAGAGAAACATAAGTGACTATGAGAAACAAACAGGCCCTATGTCTAGTCCAAACTCTTCTTCCTGTCCTCCAATATCATATACAGCTACATCGTGAACAGGAAGACGTTGTGGTTTCGTTGTGTCGATCGAAACGACTGTTTTTCGCCACTTGCCGTCTTTGATCTGTTAAATAAAGTACATTCGTTAATTCTTTTTATTTTCTGGCATGAGCCAGGAGTACCAATTGAACTTTCACTAGCAAGATGCGATCCGCTGTTCCGGATTTTGTATGAGTGGGGAACAACACGGCAAATTCTTAGCCGTACGGTAGCAGTTCCGTACTTTACCGTAACCGTAATTACACATTGAGATTGGATGATTAACACGAATACAGTGGAAAGCCATTTCACTGTTACTGGATACCGCACCGCGTACGCATGCCCTTGCGGCGCCGCAGACTAGAAACAGTAACTATGATTGAACAGGGTAGTAGTGGGATGGGAGAAGAAGACCTAGGAATTCCCGCGCCATTTTGATCAAATCTGCGCCTCTCGGACACTTTTGCAAATGAAACTAGTTTCACGAGGAAATAACAAACAAAACAATGATACACTCCTTCCTGACATAAAGAAGCAAAATACACGAACAACAAAAATTTACACAAATGAAAGAATCGGAAAGCGCAACACAAGAAGCCATTCATTGATTTAGAAGATAACATAAGGGGGGGTATTGGAATCTGAGTTTTCACAAATTTGGATCCCCCACGTCTTTCAACAATGTTTTTCAGATGATTACTACCCTTCCCATCCTATTTTTCAAATGAACCCATTTCCTGCCCATTTTTCGATTGACCTCGACCAGTTTACGTATCTTCCTCCCGCGTCCGTAGTCCTTCTCCCTCCCAAAGGCAAACGGATTACATCAGCATTCCCGTCATAAAAAGAAACACTTTCTATCAACATTAACAGCAATAACAAAGATTTAGCCTTACATGACAGTCATCTCGAATAATAGTTGGTTTGAATTTATTGGAGCTGCTGGCGTGCAATTCAATCCCGTTGTCACCCATGATTTTAATGGAATGTGTATAGTCACTATTTTCCTTGTTGAACCATGCAGCCGAGTTGCGGCAGTGGTATGTAATATTTTGACGAGCTCTGTCGCTAAGTAGACGTAGGAAGGCCATCTGGCTAGGCTCGAAAGTGTATTTCATCTGCAATGAAAAGAGATTCAAAAGATATTAGGAGAGCCTTCAAATGCATTGCTATTAAAGTGCAACATCGTAAATTAGTAAATCTAGTTCGTCTTTGAACAACTGTGAACAATGTGAATGACATATTCAGCTTGAGTTTAATGTTTTCAAAAGAAGATATCCAGATGAGTGAGCAACTAGTTGCGCAAAGCATTGTTGGTCAAAACCTTAGGCGCCTGACTCTTTTTTGTCAAAATAGTTTCTCGCGTGGTATCTCTTTTGATAAATCACAGATAAAATTTCAATCTCTTTAATAGTTATGAACTTTTCTGGGACTCAAACTATTTGGGATGAAATTGTCAATAGTTTTACTGCGATTTTCATAATTACGCGGACAACGAAGTTAAAATATCAACGTGCAAAACGGCGTTTTCACTGCCGTCAATCAAAAAAAACCGGTCGGTATCTTTTATATTTTTGATTGGCGGCAGTGAAAAAGCAAATTCTAACGGGCAACTTACAACTTTGGTGCTCGCGAAATTATGAAAATCGCAGTAAGGTAGAAAAAAAGTGCTTGAACATATCGGGCCGACCATAAAAATCACAATGGACTATGACTGGTTAGAAAATTTATTTCCTTTCAGATGGATAAAATTGTAGTTTTAAGAAACTTACCGATCCTAATCCTTGTAATTCTTTGCCGAACCATTTATATTGATCCGGACCAGAGTACCATTTTCTTCGTGCGCTTTCGAACACCTGAAATAGAAAGAAAAGGAAATTATATCAATATATAACTCAAGGTGCAACAGCTCGCTTGATTCTACTTAGTAAAGTATGCCTGGGGTGGAGAACTTCTCCATACAAGGGTTGGGAGTGCTCATCGTACCTTTGAGGGGTTGATTGGTAGTTTAGAGCAGATTTCGTATGACTGAGAAAAAGTCGCGGCACGGCTAGTGCCGTAAGCGTGCCTTGCCGCGACCGTGATGTTCTCTAGAATTTTGAAGTGCCTTGCCGCGCCTTGACCGTGTCCGCGCCGTGTTCGTGCCGCGACTTTTTCACAGTCATACGAAATCTGCTCTTATACCTTTTAAGGTGATGTAAGCCTAAATCTCTAACCGAGTTAGCTGGCATCTTTTAGGGCATTTGCTGGTAAATTAAGCTTCATTTTCTAGACTTTTTCTAGCTATTACCTTTAATCAGTAATATTAAATTTTAGAAAATTTTGTTTACAAGATATGGTACCTCTTATGACTATTATGGATAATTGAATCATTTGTTACCACGCCCACCAGGAAAAGGGGGTATTTTCCAAATTTCCGATGAGCACCCTTACTTCTTTATATATGGAAGTGCCCCCTCCCCAAGAACATCATGACCCTAGGATCAGTGCCGCAATTCTTTTCGCATTCCTTAATTTTCTGAAAAGATTACGACAAGTGGGGAGCACCGTATTTACTCGAAGAAGCGCCGGGCCCTGAATAAACGGCGAGCTTTCCATAAATATCGGGTCTGTGAGGTCGACGGTGGCGTTTTATCCCAAATAAACGTCACAAACGCCTGTTCTATGAGGGCAAGTTTTTAATAAACACCGGGTGCATTTGTGCGTGTAATTACGGTAAGTGCGCGTGAGAATGCACCCCTGTGGTCTTGTTTCCAGTTAAAAAAGTGTTTGTCAGAGGCTTACCTTGGAGGTATTCTGTGGGTAAATACAAGTAGCGTTGTTTTTGAAGTCACAGAAGACGTAGATAGCATCGTCTGGAATGCCCTCATTAGGATCTATCCAATAGTTACCTTTATAGGACAGAAAAGGTGAAATCAATAAGAATTAAAATTAATGAATGGATGGATAAATGAGAGAGTTTTGGATGGAACATGAAGAGGAAGACTTACCGCTTCGTAGGCTAGGATGACACATGTGTAGATCTTTGCAAGTTTTGGCAGGGAACATCTTGGTTCCTGTGGGACGCTTAAAGCTTTGGATCTCGAAACTCAGGGTGACAATGTCTGCAAACATCTCTGTTGGCTATAATCCAGAAATTCGATTCACTATTAAAGCGACTTTTGATAAAACAATGTAGAGGAAACAATTTTTATAAATCCTACGCACAAATAATCATTTGATTTGACATGTGATCGATTGGACGAGAGAAATTTATATATCGCTGGAATGTACCGTATTCAAGTTGCTATTCTCACTACCTCTTCCCTCTCCTTCACTGAAAAACCCTTTCCATGGGTTTCCATTTTTGAGAGGAGAGGGTGCATCATTTATGATCGGGACTTGAGCACCAATATATGACTGTAAATAGCTAATGTTAGGGTGATGCGCACCCCCTGCTTCCCCCTAAATCCGCCCTTGCTTTCCTCAAATAAGCCATTTAGTATAACACAAAACAAAAAGAAAATCGAAAGTCGTTGCATCGCGACCCGTATTATTTTGTGCTTTTCTGATCCACCATACACCTTTGGCGGGGTGGGTGTTTATGCGAATCCATGAGAATCGATTGGTTGATTTGAATAACCCCTCCCCAAATGATGATTGACGGATCAGAAAAGACAAAATCCCAACCGAAGTTACGATAACACGAGTCGCAATGCAACAATTTTCGCTGTAAGTCACTTACATTTTCTGGTTGGATGTCACCAGTTTTCTGAAGAAAAATAAAAGGGAGTAAGTCAATTATTATAAAATTTTTTTAGAAGGTAATTTCTAAAGAGAACAATGGAATGCCACTGTTCTCTTTAGGTACAGTCATTGTTAACTGGGGTATTATTGTTCTCTTTAGACATATTCGCATATTGCTGTAGGAAAATGTAATATTTTGAACAATAGAATTTAATGACGTCCCGGCAAAGATTTTAAACGCAACGATTTAGCAGAACTCGTTTAAAACTCAGTCCTAATACTAAGTTCGTAGAACAGAAGACATATTGGCACATTTTGACAATGGATAATATTAAGAACGCCATTCTCGTAATACTAATGTTCTTACCGTTTTGCGACTTCTATAGAGACGGTTCTCGGGCATTTTTTGGACTCCAAGTTCGTACGTCTGCATGGCCTCTGATGTCCAAGCCTGTGAAATTATAATTGATGGTGAGTACTGTATTACTTCTAAGGAATATATTGCTGGTTAAACAACGTAACTAAAGATCAAGTCATGGCAGTATGCAATATAAGAACAGCAACATACAGTAACATACTTCGACTGATAATTAAGAGTATAGACTCATTGCAAAAGTGCAATAATCATATGCATATACATCTCAAGCTTCATAATAATGCTTAAATAACAATGACGATGTATTGTTTTATCGTATCATTATGAGGCTTGAGAGGTATATGCATATGAATATTATACTTTTGCAATGGGTCTATGAATGGATGTAAACGTAGACTCTACTAACATATGCGGGAGTAGCCATAACAAATAAATAAAAAGCAAAGCTTACTACTTCTACTACCACCACTACAACTGTCACAAGCAGTATCACAGCCAGTACCACTATCACTACCTCTACCATTAGGGTCTACTATACCACTAACACTACCCATGTCACAACCAGTATCACAACTACTACCACGATCATTTACCACTACCACTATCCGGCACTACCTCCAACATTACTATACCACTGCCATTACCACTATTAGCAACATTACCACTACCACTATCATTACCATTACTATACCTATTATTAGACTATATAATTTATTGAGGATGTATATATTAATAATTTTAACATTCGTTATTAGTTTTAAAATACCTACCCCTGAAATGGTTCCCTGTGAAACAAAAAGAAAGAATTTGTTGAGAAAATTTTATACAATTTTTTAGCAGAAACTTAAAACAATACATTTTCCAAGCTTACAATTTGTTTCTCCATAAGCAAATCAAATATGATCATCAAATAAATCTTAGGATTTTTTTTGTGTAAATGAATATATGAAATACTTACAGGTGGTCCTGGGGGTCCAGGAAGACCTGGTGGTCCCTAAATCACAAAACAAAAAATGCTGTTACACAAAAACGTCTCTTAAGTTGAAAGGGACGGGACTGCCATTTACGTAGTTATCCGAGCCACGTGAAGGTCTAACCATTTGCAGATGTTATTCCAAAGGCAGCACCTTCTCCTCAGTTATTTTAAGACCCTGAGTGTTGGTCCAGCCGGGGCTTGAACCCACGACCTCCCGCACGACAGACCGACGCTCTATCGACTGAACTAGCAGGGTGGCGGTTATACTGACAACCTAACTCTTTTTACGGAAAGCGGAAAGTACGCAAAACTGAGTGCACGCGAAAATCAATGATGCGTGATACACTGAGCGAGCTTCTGAGGAAGTCCCCGGTAAATCGGTAGCATAATCCTGTCCCAGACTACCCAGACTATTCTCGAGTAGAATGAAGAACCTCTTTATTGGGTGTCACCTATAGGTTTATTGATAAAGTTATAAAACTGTCTTTCCGGCCACTCAGTTTTTCATGTTGCAGTAAGCTGAGGTTTGTACCGAGTACAGGTGTGGATCCAGGGGGATGGATTGGGTGGCTAGCCACCCCTGTCATTGGAATCGATAAGCTTGAAATTATACTAAGTGGATGGTTAATGGAGCGTTTTTATCATCCACCGGCCTACATTAAGTCATAGAAAGCGTTTACAGAAAAATCGATAAGTGTGACAGGAGAGATTATATCGAATGAAGAAACAAAGGAACAACGACGTCATTTTGGTAGACGGTTTTAATTATATCCGCAATTTCAGCGATAAGCCACTTTCCCTAAAAATTTCTGGATCCGCCACCAGAGTTAATCCTTCCAGGCTACCTAGAAAACATTTATGTAGGAATAACTTTTATTGTAACTTACCGGGTATCCATCGACTCCCTGTAGATGTGGAAGGAAGAAAGGAAGGAAGGAAAAACAAAGATAAACGATTAAGCATAAACAAAATAGAGTGGATTTCGTATGAGTGGAAAACGACACGGCAAATTCGTAGCCGTATCGTAGCAGCACTGTACGTTACCATTGGTAGATACGAGTTGCGATTGGATGGTTCACACCCAAGCAATGGAAAGCCATTTCAGTGTTACTGCATACCGTATACCGTGTACGTGTTGTAAGTCAGTACCGTTCGTTTCCCACTCGTACGAAAACTGATATATCACTAGACAAAATACAGTCTTTACAAAAGTAAAATGACCTGGGACTATTATATGGGATATTGAGTATTTTAGCTAACAAAAACAGGTAAATAATTTTTAATTAAGATCGATAAGAAACCGTTAAAAGTACTCACGTGATACCCACGATCACCCTATCAAAAAACAAAAACAAAACAAAACAAAAAGTTTGAGCATTTAACACTAAAGATATTAACAAAACTAAATAGAATCAAAGCGTTTGAGACAGCATTCTTCTTTGAGTTGCTTACCTTTTGTCCTGATACACCAGAACCGCCGACAGGACCCTAACCAACAAGCAGAACAAATCATTACAATTCACAATCAAACAAATAATCAACCGTCGCTGTTTAAAAGTCAACTTACAGCTGGGCCAAGATTTCCAGGCGGACCAAATGGACCGGGCTCTCCAACGGAACCCTGAAAAGAACAAGATCAGCTTTAAGTAAATCTGCATTATATATCGTTGAGAGACGCAAGACGGATCATAAGAAAATTTACCCTTGCTCCTGGTAAACCAACAGGTCCAACACTTCCAATGGAACCAAACATTCCCTGTAAAAAATATCAGAAATTATATGTTAGATGAAAGTTTGTATTTTTAGGATAATGTGACATTATGTAAGTCTTGTATATTTATTGGGGTTTTATTAGGGAACAGCTATCTTGTCCAAAACCATAGATCCAACCCCGCCCTAAAGCCGCGCATCGAATCATCTCCAAGATCAGAGCAAAAATAAACCATATGTAGCACGATGAAGGTCTTATCAAAGTCGTGGCCAATTCATAGACACATTTTTTAAATAGATATACGATAATCTTTTTTCGTAGTCCGAGTTTTTTCCCTCGACTTCCCAGGTGTGATCGTGGAAAGATGACAACTTAGATGGTATCGTAGTTATTATTATTATAAGATAAGATTATAACTATTGCAGATAAGACTTCACCTTTATTCCTCCGGAACCAATGGGTCCTCGCTGACCTTCTTCACCACGTTCTCCCTGTAAGATTGAATCATGTAGCATTAGAAAACATATTATATTGTTGCACAGGACGTTGCCGAGTAAGAAACATTTTCATCTTATAAACAGCACTGACACTGGATGCTCTTACAGCGTTCTCTCTCACACTATCCTCCCTAAAGTTTGCCCAATCTTAAACCAGTGGTCCGTCCAAAAGATGCTTCAAACTACTGTCAATCTCACCTTCTGTCCAACGTTTCCCGTGCTGCCTTTACCGCCAGATTCACCTTGGGCTCCCTGTGTAGACAATTACAGGATATAATGGAATTGGTTACAGTACAAGGAGAAAATTTTACTTTTCTTTGACAGTTTGATATGTGAAAATGTGACCGTCCTGTAATCCTATAAAAAGTTTTCTTCACAGGGCCGTATCCACGAATTTCTGATTGGTCCGGTTTTCAAAATTGTTTGGGGAGGGGTTGTCTATATCAGAATCAATTAAAAATATATACAAATAACATTACTGAAAGTTGGTCCGGTTGAAACCGGTACCAACCGAATCTATTTCAGTTCAAAACTTCTTTCTTCCTCCTAGCACTCTCCTATGGATCGCTGTCGAGGAACCCTCACTCTCATTGGCTATCCAAGCACCTGGTTTTTGTTAGGTAGTGAACAACAAAGCCAATCAGATTCAACTTATGACAATTCAACGACTGAGTGTGACCCCATACTGAGTCATGACACATATCAAGTGTTACATGGGCTTTTCGGTCATGGCCTTACAATAATATGGCCACTCATTATCGACCTTTATTTATAGTGATGGTGCAGCTGAAATGTTGTGTTACTTACGCTTTCTCCAGCTTTTCCAGTTGCACCCTTTGCTCCTTGTGCACCAGTTGGGCCCTACAAAACAAGCACAATTATTAATACATCACTGCCGGTGAATATTTGTTTACTATTTCATGACGCTGTAGTTCCTAGGGAGCAAAAATAATTCAACAACAAGAATCATTCATACCGCAGAGCCGTCTACACCCGTTACTCCATTTTCTCCTCTTAAGCCAGGTGCTCCCTTTGGACCTTGATCACCTTGTCGTCCCTGTCTGCCAGTGTCACCAGCTACACCCTGGAATGGATTTTAAATATAAGTAAAGCAGATGAAGCCTTTTCTTTAGAGCTATGACTTCTTAGGTGTTGGAAAATCCTTCAGCTGATGCTGCTCTCAGAGGAATCTGCCAACGCTGCCGACTTTACCCTCTTTGAACTTTTCTCAATAGCTTCGTTTAAAAAACAAGTAAAGTGCGTGCTTTGAGTGCGATATCAAACTATTAACCCATGTTACTTAGCAGACAGTAAACTAACCAGTTATACCAGTAAAAGTAATTAGCGAAAGCTATTGTGGCGTCATTGCTATTCATTTTACACCTTTATTTTCAACTGATCTAGTTTGCTTAGGTCATTTGACTAAATTTCCGACACACGATGCGTCGTTCCCTGCGACGTTGCTTGCAACGGAGAATTCGTGTGTCCACCCGTAAAAGTAGAACTCGTTTCTACTTCTGCGACATCGCGCGCAATAGTTGCACGGGTGGACACACGGTGCGATTTCCTCGTTGCAGGCAACGTCTCAAAACGTGTGTCCGAGCCTTTAGCTTAACTCGTTTTTTAAAGCGAAGATAAATAAGTAGTCCTGTTATAAATGCCAGTCACCATGATACTAACCTTCCTTCCGCTTCTTCCTGCATCACCTAATGGTCCCGTAGCTCCAGTTGTTCCCTATAAAGATTTTATCGGTTACTATCATGACCAAGTGCTCACGACTTTGAATTCAATCATGATAGAAATAATACTAGTACGATTTAAACAATCAAATGAAGGAAAAAGCAATAACATTTTAAAGCTTTCTTTCACACTTACATCAGCACCAGCGATTCCGACGGCGCCTGGTTTACCATTTGCGCCACCTGGACCCTGTTCGATAAAAAGATACACAAAACAAAGTTTGATATTGCACCATTCAGATTTATTTTTTAATAAAAATGGAATACATTCGTTGTTCGTCAGTAAGTAGAAGAAAGGAAACTACATACCGCTGGTCCAGGGGGTCCCGGCTTGCCGTTAGATCCACCATCACCAGATTCACCCTTGGTAGAAGTACAAATAGGTAATGGTTATTATAGTTATAATCTCCATCTTTAGACATCTTTATTATCTAGTATTCTCCAACATGTTATACTGTCATCGTTAACTCCAATTATCCTGTCATTATGCCACATTCTGTCGACTTTACCATCAATTATCATCAAAGTATTATTTGTATCACAATATAATTAAGACTCATCTCTCATCATTATATGATCATCATCCTTTTCAAACTTTTATTAGTTATCATTCGTTTTCATCTTTTCTCTCTATACCATCATTAATTTTCAATAATCACTCCTCCTCCTCACCATCATCGTTATCATCACCATCATAACCATCACGATTATCTTATCATCATCATACATCAACGAGAAAGAAGTAAACATACCTTGAGTCCACGAGCTCCAGGAAAGCCTGCAGTACCAGGAAGACCAACAGCACCCTATTGCATTAGAAAAATCTGGTTACATAATTGTTAATTCACGCACAAAAGAATTCTGTAGTAGTTCTTGCTTTCAAATAGATGAATTGTTTCAAGCCGACTAAGAGCAGAAAGCCTCGAAAATTTAACCATTCGCTTCGATTTCAATGTCGAGCACAGTTTGTGTAGGAAGCGGACGACCAAACCCTCTTTTTCACCGGTGAACGATGTGCGAATCCAAACGTGCTAAATTCGAAATTTGAAAGACGTCGTAGAGGAATTTTTTTTTTAGTCAGTCTAAATTCAATTAGTTTCCAAATACGATAATTTTACACTGAATTATGAATCTTAAGAAAAATTGTTCGTGAAGACTTACCCTCGGTCCGCCAGACCCAGAGTCACCAGGCAAACCAATTGGTCCAGAAGGTCCCTGAAGATTAATAGTACAAAAACGTCAAGCTTTATATTTCATACGATGTTAAGAGCATAACGTTTGTTACTTACTGTAGCTCCTAGTTCTCCATTGGATCCAGCAGGTCCGTCTTTGCCTGCAACTCCCTAGGAAAAACGCAACGAGCGTCCAAAGTCACGTTTATTCTTTCGCCTTGATTAACTTATTAAAATCTGAAGCTCTTCAACGGCAAGCAATTTCTACCACAACGGTGGCGGCTCGTTTAATGAAATGAATAATCTTCATTTCATTAATGTATCCATTTTCAAATCAGAATCTTACGTGTGTGGATTCTCATTTATGCGGAATGCTCTTACCCTAATGGTATAAGTTTAGCCTTGAACGAGATACGTTAGAAACAAAACAATAGGACTAATTTTTCTTGCTTACCCGTTCTCCATCCTCTCCGAAGTCGCCTTGAGTTCCAGATTCTCCTGGAGGTCCCTAAAACATACATAAATTATTAAACAAAAGTTTTTTTTGCTAAACATGATGTCCTCAAAAGTCGTATTTCATAAACCAAATATCAGATTATCGCGGTGCATGTTTTCATGCGGTTTTCTTACGCCAAGGCATATCGAATCAAAAAAAGGAGCATTAGCCGAGACAGAAGTTTTACCTTGGATCCAGACTGGCCTGGTGGGCCAGGTTTGCCAGCACTTCCACCAGGACCCTTTGAATGGAAAAATACGTAGATGAGTTCATAAACAAACACAAATCATCGTTTAAACGTTAGATTCACTTACTGATGGACCAGGTGGACCGGGTGCGCCACGTCCTCCAGGAGCTCCTCCTTCTCCCTGTGTACAGAAGTTAATGAATTAAAACGTTGATTGTATTCACGACAGAAGCAGTAGTGAGAGAGGAATATCTATTTACTTCTTTCACTACATGTAGCCTCTTAGAGGGTAACAAATAGCTTTACGTACGATTTACTTATACTTTCTTTTGGGATACTCAGTTTCATGGTATCAGAAGAGGAGTAAGGTTTTTACTACAAATTCTAATTGACAAGTGGTATGCTCTCCATGGAATGAATATGGTTTCAAGTTGTTGTAGGAAAAGAAGTGTTGCCAGTCAAAGAAGGTTCTTGGAGCCGCATTGAAAATGAGCAGTAAACGCTTACAGGGTGTCTAGTTGTGTTTTTACACTAGGGTGTCTAGTTGTAATGGTTTTCCTGTGTTCTGTCAGTACTAGCCATAAACTTACCGATGGTCCTTCGTTTCCGACGCCTCCCTTTGGACCAGCAGCACCCATCTCACCCTGTCAACCCAGAAACAAAATACGTGTATTAGTATTATTAAACAAATTGAACTGAGCTACCTTTACAAATAATATCCAACCTTATCGACACCTTCCCACTCTTTTCTAGCAGCAAAAGCTTTAAAATTTAAAAAGTTATAGGGACCAATTCTCGATTGATTTCCAAACATGAACACGATTTAAAAAAGATATATCTATTTCTCGCTCCTTTATCTTGACAGCCAAATTGTAGAAGAATGTATAAGAAATTTATAGTGATTGCATAAGGTTTTATTGACGAGATACTCAAAAGCTCGTCTTGATCACATTTGAGCGGACATAAAAAAAATTATTACCAGAAATAATTAGAAATAATTGTTTTTATTATATGGCGAGGTAATTTCACGCGCTCTACTGGCCAATTTGCGGTACATAACTTACGGTACGGACCACCGACCTTGTTTTTGCGTTCGTCTTGCCATATAATAAACATCTTATTAACCTCGCTTGCTCAGTCCCTACGTAAGTTATGGAACCCGCTCGGTTAATAAGAGGTATGTAAAACATATAACAATAAGCTGAGTGTTAAGGTACTTACAGTCAGACCAGTGGCTCCAACAGCGCCAATCTCTCCACGCTCTCCTCGGACACCCTAGTAAAAGAGTATCAAAGAAATGCTTTGTATTTTGTGATTTGCAATGGCGGAGAGTTTTCATTTTTATCTTGAGGCTTAGGCAAACTGTTCAAAATTAATTTAGCACTCACCTTTCCACCTTGTGCGCCAACGAGTCCAATGGGGCCACTTGGGCCTGCAGAACCCTGAATTAATAATGATCAATAAATTTAGATCTAAGAACTACAACTTCTAGATATTTGTACACCACATTGTTCATAAAAACTACAAGAGACCAAAGGCCTTCAACACGGTAACGGTAATTAATCAACATTGGTTTAAAGAATAACAGTCGAGAACCTACCGGAAGTCCCTGCAGACCGATCTTTCCCGCGACACCTGGTTCGCCGCGCATTCCCTAAGGAAATGGGAAACAAGTTGTTAATTTTGACGAGAAGTAAGTTTTAAGGAAACAAGTTGTTAATTTTGACGAGAAGAAAGTTTTTATGAAGTCGTCTGTAAATGTGACGTGACTGCTGCCCATCAGAAAAATTTAACAAAAGTTTCGTAGTTGGTTTCCCAGATTTGGGTCAGACAATGATTGGTCAACACACTATCTACGTCATTTTGCGGCCTCTGGGACCCATCACCAACTGACAGAACGTCCGATTCAAATCGAGTCAGGCGCCATTTTGAATGTTCCAAAACTTTCTCTCAACAATATAGGGTTTGGCCAAGAGGGGTCTGTATTGGTCTACGTAGTTCTCATGGGGTTCTTACGCCATGAATTCTTGGGATGCATCCCTTCCCATGGGATATAGGGAACAAAAATCATAACTGCCATATTGGTTAAAATAATAAAAGAAGCCAAGGTCAAATAACCAACATGGCGGCTATGACATCACATGCACACCAATAATTATCCATCACTGGTTGACGCGAAAGTGTTAGGGAAGTTCACAAACTTGGTTTAAAGAATATCTTGTTTTTTTCAACAGTACGTACCGTGTCACCAGGGGTTCCAGGTGTACCCACTATTCCATCTTCACCACTTTCACCCTACAAAGAACATTCGTTGCTATATTTTATGGGAACAGCTCCACAACTATAACGAGGTAAATCATAAATAATAATATGGATTAATTTTACCGGAAGTCCTTTAGAACCCATGGATCCGCGCCCTCCATCAGCACCATCTTCACCCTACGAACAAAATTAAAATAACTAATGAAATACGATCGTCCCAAGTACATAATACTCATACATTCACTTGCAGTAGATATACTTTGTCAAACTCTCGTTTTTTTCTTGATCGTTCAGTCGCATAGCTTTAAAATGAAAAATTTTATGACGCTCGGAAAACTCTTCAAAAATAGAGCTCGGTTTTTGTTTTAAAATGAGGATAAGACTTTCATCTAACTTTCACAGAAGGACAACGACAAGCCTGGTAGCCGATAATCATGGTAACACTGTGAGCAGTTTATAATAAGTAAGGTGGAATGAATCTCTCCTTTAGCAATGTCATACAGCTGACGAAAAGCGTGAAAATTGATATCAGTCTTCAAGGCGAATAATTTCCATTCCCGTGCTAGGAACCTTATTTTTCCAACTCCTTTCACAATAAATTCGTGTTCTATGTAGAATATACCTTACTGCCATCTTCACCATCTTCTCCGCGTGGTCCAGTACCTCCTTGCTCGCCCTTGATGTAAAAAGAAAGACGGTTATCTACAATCTTTGAATTTCAACGCGTCCGTCTCTCAATCGCACTGTATTGGGAAACCAAATAGAAAATTTCGGAGTCCATTCCTATAGGGTGTTAAGTCTTTGCTTTTGGAGAACGAGCTACCTATTCAACCTACGTAGAATGAATAGTGATTGTTTTTACAAAATTTAAAATCCTTCACTAGATCGATACCTGTTCTCCTTTAGCACCATTCTTGCCTGGTTGTCCAGGTAAGCCTGGGGAACCCTGGAAATAAGAATCAATTTTTACCAACAGTGATTTAGTCTGTCGTCATGACATAATAAATGCAAAATTCGATTGAGGATTTTTAAGTGGGTGTCCAACAACGAACGTGAGATGGCAGGCAGGTTCTTGGTTCTTGGACCCTCAGCACTCTCCTCTAGATTTGCCGATGAACGCATGAATAAACAGAAACATAAATACTTACTGCTGTTCCTGGAGGTCCATCACTACCGGTTGAACCGGGCGCTCCGCCGACACCCTGAAAGAATTGAAGAAAATCATCATCAGCAAAGATATATGGATTGAACTGAAACAGGATAGATGTTTCTTACCCTTATTCCTGCTCGACCTTCGACACCACGTACACCATTACGTCCAGGAGGACCCTATGAAATACGGAATGTAACGATTACAAATCGTCATCATCAACTGGGATGACAGAAAAATTTTAAAATCCGACTGCAACACGGCGATTTCCGTTTGCATCACAAGTTCTGCAAAGTGGGATGAGTAAAGAAATGGTAGTAAGAGAAATCAGTGAAAGAAATGACTTACCGCACCACCAGACTCTCCTCTTTCGCCAGTCTTACCATCTAAACCCTGGAACACCAAACATGGCACATTACATAAGGGAAAACGTGCACTCAATGGTGTTAGGAAGGCTTCAAGATTCGTGTACCGATAGCATTTTATATTAACAGAGAGTAAAGTTGTTCAGTTCTTGAACTTTAGCACTTGCCTATAGAAATAATGACGCGGTTTACTTACATTACGTCCTGGTTGACCGTTTGGACCACTGTTACCCTTGGCACCCTAGAGACAAAAAAATGATGTTCTATGAATGATAGAGGAACAGCCTAACTATTTATAGACCATTGCAGATTATCAGACAGTTTTGCAGCCAAGACACTAAATTTTTTCGTGAACCGCATCTCTGAGGCCCAAATTTGTATCAAATGCCATGAAATGCGGGAAACAGCAAAGTACGATCTATTCAGACAGTTCTTCTCTCCTAAATTTTTACTGTATATCTGGTTGTCTCACAAGTATAATGAACACAGCCTTTGTCAGTGATGCGTCCACAGAAAATAATTGTTCATAAATGAACGTTCCTGATTAAGTATACAGTTATTTCAAAAAAAAACGTTGTCACAGCTAAAAGCAACAAGCAACAAGACCGCGATCAAAGGCAAATATCTGTGGTCAGAATATCAGCTGAATTTTCAGTCACACACTTGATCTTGGAAAGCATAGCAGCCTGCCATCGTAAAAAGACTAAAATAACTGCATCTGAATGGATGAATTACTGCTCTGCGGACTTGGCTCCTTGCTTTCGGCTGTGACAACGTTTATTGAAATAGGTGTATAAGAGATATTGGACGGTACTTACGTCTTTGCCTGATAATCCTGCGGCTCCGGGCTTTCCGTTCTTTCCAACTGGACCCTGCCAGACAGAATATTAGGAAATCAGATGTTATCCATATAAAACATTGTCAAATCAAGTGTAAAAAAGTATTACCCCGTCTCCTGGTTCTCCTCCTGGACCAGCTTCTCCTAACGCACCGCCAATACCCTAATATGTATAAAAAGAATAAATATTGAATGAAATTCAAAGAAATATTGAAATAATGGAATTCTAAACATGAATTTGAAGAAGACATTTACATTTATTACAGAAACTAATAAAAGGAAATTTGTAAGACTATAGAAAATAGATACTTAACTACGGTTTTCTACAGTGTTACACATTTCCTTTTATTTGTTATTGCATTTATCATACACCGACGCAGCCTGTACTAGTTTACTAGTTTTCATTTATTACAGAAATATAATTACAAGAAGATGCTTTCAAGTCACTCGACAATTTTGCCCTTCCACAATTTTAGAATTAACAAAGAAATAAAAAACCTTACTCGTTGTGTTGTGTGCAGTTATAAAGCACTTGGGTATGGGCAGAACACGAGAAAAGAGTTGAAGCATGAGGCGTAGCCGAGTGCTTTAACACTTCTCTCGTGTTCTGCCCATACGCAAGTGCTTTATAACTGCATACAGCACAGCGAGCAAGTTTTTTTATTTCTTTTATAAAATACAAAGGTGCGGTGCTGTGTGCTCTCACAAGGAACGCGCCTTAGCCAATCAGAAAGCGAGATTCTTAGTAGTTATTTTATAACATTCAGTAATTTATTATATATAACATCTGCCAAATTCCCATTTTTCCTTTTTTTTTCGTACATCAACTATATACCAGCTTTAGTAAATAACGTTTCTATTCTTATCATATACAGCTAATTCAAAGAAGATTGACGGGGCAAACGTCGCCAATGGTGATCGGTGATTTTCGATTGAGGAAAACTGTGGGGCAATAAGAATTTCTTCATATTAATTTCTTAAATACCTAAACAACGCTGGCTGAAGGTCTTCACTGAAAAGCGCAGACACTGTTTTGAGATTCACTTTGAAGTGAATTGAAGAAATTCTTATGCTCCAGGGTTCCTTTTGGTCGGGCAATGGCCAATCACCATCGCTATTCGCCGTTCGCCCCGTTAATTTGTTGTTGTTGTTGTTGCTGTTGCTGTTGCTGTTGTTGTTGTTGTTGTTGTTGTTGTTGTAATAGCTGTATAACAGTGTTCGTGCACTTGGAAGCCTTTAACTTACCGGTCCTCCAGGCCCACCAGGAGCTCCCCTTTCTCCAGCCACTCCTTGTTGACCCTGAAAGGAAATTCAATGAACCAATTATGAAAATTTCTAAATGGCGTTTTCTGCTAACTGGCTATCAAATTCCGTCTTTCTAATCGATTTTTAAATTTCGCATAGATTAAGATTACATTTTTCTTAATTTTAGCGTTGGCCGATGTCTTCACCAAACTTTTTGGCATTAGCTGATTGCAGCATCGAAACATCGATTCTCAGATGAGCCAGGCATTCGGCATTCATACAGTGCCGCTTGTCACAATCATATTTATAAGTATTTCCATATCTAAACGATGTTTAAAAATACCTTGGGTCCAGATGGTCCAGTCCTTCCAACCATACCGTTTTTGCCAGGTTTGCCCTGTTATCAAAGGACAAATATTACTCAATCTTATTTTTAAGAAAACCACACTTTTCCATATTGAATAACATTTATATCACACAACGATTGTTCCACCAGGTCTCTATATTTCATTATTTTATAAATAATATCCAAACTCACTCTGGCGCCTTTTGATCCAATAGGGCCAGTTGGTCCAGGGGGTCCTCGTCCGCCCTTAAAAGATAAAGGAATGAAATAATCGTAAATCAAATTTCAAATTTAATCAAATGATGAAAACACCAGCACTAGCACCACCACCACCAGCAGCAGCAGCAGCAACAACAACAACAACAACAACAACAGTAAAAGAAACAACAAAGACAACGAAGGCGATAACACAACTACCACCGCCATCACCACCACACTCACCACCAATGACAACAAAAACAACAAAACAACAATAACAACAAAACCAAAACCAAAACCAAAACCAAAACCACCAAAACAACAACAAAACCAACGACAAAACAACAACAACAACAGCAATAGTTCCTACATTTTCTTACCGGTGCTCCGTTTTCGCCTGCTCTTCCATCGTCTCCAGGTTTTCCCTAGATCATTAAATTAGACGTAAATAAAAGAACAATTAAACGCTTCTCTAAAATAATGATTGAACATGACCAAAAACGGAATCTTACAGATAAGCCTGTTCCTCCATCGCGTCCAGCACTGCCAACTCGTCCACGTGGACCTGGTTCTCCGGGTTGACCAGTGCCACCCGGTCCACCGGTATCACCCTAAGAAAATAGAAAACAAAAGCACTTCTGAGATGTGGCTTACATTCAACGTGAACTAACCAGTAGGAAATTAGAGAATCGACTGTGATGAAAAGACGACATTTTGTTTAACCTATAAAACTTGATGTTTTTACAAATTTTCTTTAAAAAAGTTAATATAGTTCTTACAGCGTCTCCTTTGCTGCCTTGTGCTCCACGTTTTCCATTTCCTCCAACCGATCCCTGAAACATTAAGTAGTGATTTGTAAGCGCTATAGGAAGATAAATAGCAATTATATAATTGGTTATATATGAATTGGCCGATTTGATGTTGTTATACCTTTGCTCCATTTGCGCCGGTCGGTCCCATCACGCCTTGTGCTCCTGTCATTCCCTATGACAAGGGCGATTTAAAAGTTAGAGTTTCTTTTTAAGTGGACTATATTTCATAATGTTTTTCGGTTTTGGTCTTAATTCTATAATATCCATTCATCTTTACTTCCTTAATTCCTTCTTTTCTTTCATTTTCTTTCGTTCTCTTCTTTTTCTTTCTTTCATTGCTTCCCAGTCTTTCATCACATTCAATAAGTTTCTTACTCTTTTTCCCGTTGAACCTGGAGCACCGGCTTGTCCATTGCTACCAGGCTCTCCCTGCAAATCGAAAAGTGAGACAGTTAAATCAAAAACACTATAAGAATTCATTCATTTCAGATAAGATATCCTTGAAGCTGTTTTACTGACTCGTTTTCCATTTGGTCCCGCTTGTCCACGTCCTCCTTTGACTCCAGGTTTGCCCTACAACGAAGGACACAATTTAGGACTATAACAATATAATATCTCCAGACTTGCACTTTAGACCCCGTTCACACTAATTCATTTTCAAAAGGCTCCGTTTTCATCTCACCGAAAACGCATCGAGACTTCGCAGGCGTTTTCTCCCGTCCACACTAAAACGACCAAAACGTAGATACTATGGGAAATAACACAATATCATTGTCTACACATGCCAAGTGCAGACCGATTTCTGTCCTCATTCAACGGCAGCATGCTTTAAATGACGTCAGCGTTTTCAAAAGCCTCAGTTTTCGCCTGTCCACACTAATACGCAGGGCGGGATAAGGTAGGGCGGGGAAACAAGCATACATTTTAACGGCCTAGGTGTGTTGCGGAGGAGGACTGATAACTACACGTCGAATGTATTTTAGCTCCTGTTGGACGCTGTTTATTCATAGCGTAAAGAAATGGATTTT